>CM069441.1:115337436-115595870 GCA_035610835.1 Ophiura sarsii | reverse complement strand
TATTTGTAATATTGTATCTCTACTGGCAACTTTATGTTCCAGTATTGAGCGCCACTGGTATACTAGTACCTGGGACCTAAAGTACACTTTTTCCGACGAATCGTATTTGCAATATACTCTGACGTCACGAAATAGAGGAAGATAAATGAACATAGGCAATACATTGTTATAAGCGTGCCGATTTAATGTTCCTTCAAGGTTGCTATTTTGTTCCTTGGTTGCGTGTGTCGGTTTATATTATCTGCGATTCTATTGGTATTTGCATTCGAAATCGGAGGCAGAGAAAAGTAGATGTGTTGTTCCTTTTGCCCGTTGGGGCAGCTTTATTATGTGAAACAATTACTCCCGATTCAACTTTGGAGATGAAATACCCAACAAATGTCAATTCTCATAGCAGCTTATGGATTATAGAATGGATCCTTTTATATATAGGTAAATTGTTATTCTTATCAACTCTCAATGTTAATCACCAACATGATTGTCAACATGCACGGTTTCACTTAGAGTGAGTTAGAAGAACCTACAATAGTAAAAAGAAGCCATCTTGTTTTTCAAAACCTAGTTGAAATTTGGAACTTTTCAAACATGGTAAGAAACAAATTCATTAGTAACTTTGTGTTAAAACAAGTCAATTGCATTTACCAATGTTTACCTGTTGTCCTGGGTGAACATTTTACGGAGGCACCCGATTTACATGTTTGTCCACTAAAACATGCATAAGAGCATAAAATAATGTCTTTCATTAAATTTCGAAAACCAGAGATTAATTTATGGTGTAATTGAAATGTTACACACAATGTATTATATGGATAGATGGGATAATTAAACAAACGTTCTATACATTTCCCCTTATACATTTTATGAAATGTGTATTGTGTTCCAATATTGAATAACAATATGACGTTATTGCTGAATTTGTTGGCAGAGTATTCAAATGTGAAAATGGAATGTGTGCAATATGTCAATCGAAATTCACTATGCATCGTGGACAAAAGTTTGAATGTTGTACCACAGTAAAACGTTCACCAAAGACAAACAGTAAATATGATTGACTTCATTTTTCCACACAGATCTACTTACATGTACATATCTGTCATTCATACAAGGGTTCAAAAAATGGTCATAAGCTCAAATACACTGAATTCACCAAGTACATATTATATACAATATCACTAATATGGTGTAATCCGTCTGTTAATTGTTGACAAAACATCTTTGTTAATACACATTTAATTGACATTGTAAATCGCTTTAATTAATGAAATTGCCACACTAATATAAACAAGTATACACAAAACATATTCCAACACTACTAGTTTTGTATAGAATATATAATGACATTGACTGTTTTCTGAAGAATTTATTCAAAGGACGAGATTTATTAAGTCTATGAAAAAATGCTGCAAACCCACTATCAAAATAATTACAGGAGGCAAACATATCGTCGGTTGAATGCAAGAGGGTCTTAAGTGACATTTTGACAATTTTTCAGGAGAGGCAATCTTGTGCTAACATTTCTGCGGTATTTTATCGTTTTTTGACGTCTTGATTTCTCTCATAAAAATGTAACTACTCCGAGTCAGACCTGTACCATGGCTTAAAATGTGTGTATTTATCTGTATTTTTCAATATTAAAAAAACTCAATTTTACCCAAAATGTCACTTACGATCTTCTTGCATTCAGCCGACGATATAATATATATAAAACTATCCTATAAAACGAACATTGTGCCTTCGTGTCACATACCCATGATTTAATGAGGCATTCATGTATGTCCACATGTAAAACGGGTGTTGTGAAATATGTACAGTGATCAGTTATGAGCGGAGCACATTAATTTGCAATGTTTAAATACTGATTTAAATACAGAATGCAATATGAAAGTGGTAATAATTCATGAACAGTTTTATAACAATCACATCAACAATACATCAAATTTCTGCACCATATTCACACCCCTTTGACACTGAGTGTCCCGCAGAATTGTCCATAAACCTCCTGTGGCATCAATACCATTTTTCAGGGTTGTTGTGATCGTCATGAGTCACGTAAAACCGTTCACTAATAGAGCGCCTTAAAAGTGACACATACGCAGACTCAGTCATATGGTAGCTACGTCCCCGTTGTGCAGCGTTAATCCAGTGGTTAATCATATTTGATATTCTTCAAACCCCTTTTACACTCAATGTCCTGTAGAACTGTTCGTAAACCTCCTGTGGCATCAATACCTTGTTTTCAGGATTGTTTGGATCGTCCAGAGTGACGTATGTTTGTTCGCCAGTAGAGCGTCGTTGAAGTGACACATACACGGGATCGGTCATGTGGTTGCTAGCAGTACGTCCCCGTTGTGCAACGTTAATCCCTGTAGAAATTCGTTGATATTTATAACAAAAGATAATTGTTGTTGTCAAAAATGTTATGCATAAGATGCTTGCTCCGGTAGTAGCCAAAATTAAATACAGGATTGTGGTTTGAGAAGAGCATGTACTTTTATTACAGTTTGCAGATCGAAGTATGGTTTGCTTACCACCGGATGAAGTATCATCAGATACTATTGATGGCGATACTCTATTTCCCATGTCCACAATAGTTTTGCTTAATATTGTAATTGGCCCAATTCTGCATTCCCGTTGCCGATTAGGGAATCCTTTACTGGATAGTTGACATGTACACACCATGCCATTATGTGTCATTTTTGTTATCAAAGTTATCTCAGATGAGACTATATCACGACTGGTTAAGTTGCGAGATGTGATATGATTGTCTGGGTTATTGCACCTCCAGTTTAATTCCACGGTGGGGAAAGCTGTTTCAGATGTGCATGTTAGTGTTATTTCTCTATTTTCATTTAATGTGACCGGCTGGCTTGGATCACTTCGACACACTGGATACAATCCATTCGGAAATGAATATATTTGTATTATTGCTGAGTCATATGCGACGGCACTTTCTAATCCATCTAGCAAAGTAAAGACTTTACAAACATATTTGCCTTCATCATTATGAGATGCACCTACTTTTGTCCAGAAATAGATACTACTCCCATCGGGAAAGGTCCGCGTCGCGAGATATATTTGATCTTGTGTCATATAAATATCTCCCGTAGTTATCGGCACAGTGTGTCCGTTATCCACGCGTAACATACTGACTGTATGACCTTTTTGCATATTCCATATCTGGCATCGAATTGCAATAATTCCACCCAAAGTAACTGGATGTACCACAGATGTTACCGCAACCCTTGGTTCAGCTGTATCCACCGGTAAACTAATAATGTGAAACAGCATACAAAGGGTATTACCGCCATCACTATTGTCGCAGCCATTTTCCTGTAAAAGCAATACGGTCCGTATGCGATGCCCCACCTTTTCCAGCTATTACTATCCACAGTGATGTTATTAGGAGCTGCTATGGTCCTATAATAACCCAGCCCTTACACGGTTGCCCTCATATGCTGCTGGAATCAATCTTGATATGATCTAAAATCGACACATTTCCAAAAATGTGTATATCCTCATTGAATTAGCTCCACTATTAACCCTATATTGGAGTCAGAGTAATGTAAATATAGCAATGAACACACTAGCATAATGCAAGAATATGATTATCTCACACTGACGGGAAAGATGGAAATGATAATTAGCATCACCGACATCCTAGTCTAATATTCATAATGTTATGTTTGCCTGGTTTGATTGACAGTGCCATTCATGAATATTACGCGATCGAATCGTAATGATTGTTAGCGGCCACTTGGTGGCGCGCTTTTCAATAGAGTATTAGTCAGACGACGCTGGACATAGGCGTATTCACGAGTATTCAGGTTAAAATATGCGAACGAGGTTACCTGATCAAGTGAATGGGACGACCGCTTAACAACGGTTTAAATTAAAAAAATAGCATTTACAATTGGGATTAGCCATCCCGAACGGTTTTGGATTGGAAATTTTTTCTTCTAACCTATGATGAATTTTATGGGGTCATATAATCAAAATCCATTGTTACATTGAAACCAACGGAAATTCAAAATTAACGGCCGTTCGTAGCCACCGTCGTCTGAGTGGAGTATAATTTATATATAAAACAGCAATGTTGTTTTCAAGCTAGGTATAATCATTTTACGAGTTATAAGATTGGAATATATTAAAATACAGATATTATATCAGATGGATATAATGCATTGGGTATACAGTACTCAAAGCTTAATTAATTTCTTATCACTGATTTACAAATATCAATACAAAAGCAGTGGCATAAAGAGTACAACCTTAAATGATTTTTTTCGTTAGAAATTTGAATTACATAAATGTTTGCATGGTCGTAAAACTTGAATATTATCGTCAGGAAAGTTTACGCGTAAACAACCTATACTGATTGTCACCAGAAACACTAAAATATGCATTACACGCGATATTACTTACATAAGATGATAATGCAATATAGATTTATTCATAGACCTTCTAGGTTATACATGATCATACTGTAATCATTGCCCACTGTGTGATTAGCACGAACATACAACCAATTTCACTGATAACATTATTTACCTCAGCTATGTTTCCTAATAATAATAATAATAATAATAATCATAATAATAATATTCAGTTTTTATATAGCGCCTTTTCCAAATGGCTCAAAGCGCTGTAATTTTGCTGCTGGTGGTGAATCATCAGAATCAGGTCGCATCAACTAGGGTGCTGCCAATTTCTAGCGAAAACCTATCCGCACTTAGATTGTAACATCCACCATTTTTCAATGCAGCTCCCCAAATACCATTGGGTCAAGGAAGTTTTTGATAACCGAAACAACCTAAGGTAAGCAATCCTTGTTGGAAACTGTATGGGGGGGGGGGGGGGGGGGGGGGGGCAGAGGATGCATGAATAGAATATCTCTAAACAAAATGATGAATATCTGAATATATATTCTGACATGTTTGTCTGAGCTTATTATTTTTTACATACTTTTATGTGTTGGCCTCAAGAACGATTAAACATACCTTCTACAACAACGCATTTTTAAAAGTTCCATTTTGTTGGTCTTGTACGTATAATTTACATGATTTCCAATAAACGAATCCACGATGACGACACACTGTAGAGTAGACAATTATATCCCCGGGATTATATCATGGTACAAATTATCCAAGTATGGCGTGATAATTTTGTGTAAGATTTTCATTTCGTGACCTTTATATTAGTGTAAGGCTTATTAGTTCACACAATTGATTTTTCATTTTTAAAAGCGGTTTGACACTGCTATATTACGATATCCTACAAAACCAGATCTTACATGTTATTGAAATGTCATTATTTACACGCCTTTTACACTTAGTGTCCTGTAGAACTGTTCATAAATCTCCTGTGGCATCAATACCTTGTTTTCAGGATTGTTAGGATCGTCAAGAGTAACGTAGGTTTGTTCGCTAGTAGAGCGTCGTTGTAGTGACACATACACAGGATCAGCCATAAGATTGCTAGTAGTGCGCCCCCGTTGAGTAACATTAATCTCATTTGAAATATTTTGATATTTACAACAAAAGATAATCGTAGTTGTCATAAATGTTATGCATAAGATGCTTGCTCCAGTTGTAGCCAGAATCAAATATAATATTGTGGTGTCAGAAGAGCATACGCTATTATTACAGTTTGCAGATCGAAGTATTGTCTGTTTATTGCCTGAAGTATCATCAAATAATAACGTAGGTGATACATGATTTCCTAAGGCTACATCGATTTTGCTTAATATTGTAATTGGCCCGATTCTGCAATCCCTTTGCCGATCAGGGAATCCTCGACTGGACAGTTTACACAAACACACCATGTTATTATGTGACTTTTCTGTCAACAAAGTAATTTCCGATGAAATCATATTACCGCTGGTTGTGTTACGAGGTGTAATTCGAATGTCTGGATTATTACATCTCCAACTCAAGTCAACGGTCGGAAAAGCGTTTTCAGATGAGCATGTTAGTCTTAACCTGATGTGTTCATACAAGGCTATTGGCTGACTTGGTACACTCTGACAAGCTGGATACAATGCGTTCGGAAACGAATATAGTTGTATTATTGTAAAGTCATCAGCGATGTCAATTTGAGATCCAAAAGTAAAAACCTTGCATAAATATTTACCTTCATCCTTTTCGGAAGCACCTACTATCGTCCAGAAAAATATATTACTCCCATCCGTAAAGGTTCTTTTTGCCAGGTATACTAGATCCTGTGTCATATATATATCTCCCATCGTGATCGGCACAGTCCGTCCATTGGTCACACGAAACATACCAACTGTGTTGTCTTCCTGCATATGCCATACTTGACAACGGATTGCAATTAATCCACCAGAAGTTACTGGATATACCATAGATGTTACTACTACCCTGGTGTCAGCCGTGTCCACCCGTAAATATAATAACGCCAGTGAACATAGCAAGATAATAACTACCGTCGCCATTGTCGTGGCCATATTGTCGTATATATAACAGTATAACACGTATACGTATTAAGATGCCCCACCTTTTTACAAAGAACGTTTATCTGCTGTAGTCTCAGATCATCCTTACGCGATGTGTATACACTATCTATACTTAACATGTAAACAAAAAATCAAGTTTGTATCTGATCTAAGTTCGTCATTTTTCTACAATTAATCCACAGATATAGCTCTATAATCTCTGCTTTGAATCATTATGTCGTATTGAAGCTATAGAAACACTCGCACACAAAGAGATGTATGTCACTGACGAGCGAGGTGGTATGATAATGAATACCCGACATCCTAGTCTAATATCTATAATGCTGCTATACGTATTCAGTTTGATTGACGTTTCTGCCGGTTCGGTTGATGAATATCATGAATATTAATACATATTTATGCACATGTGTAAATCACATTATTCGTTTACTACCAATTGGTGGCGGGCTTCTTCTAAATAATTAACAGTGGCGCATCTAATAGAATACCAATTGTTTTTGTAATAGTACAAAGTAGATAATATTATAAATGTTCAATGTGAGATTAATTTGCTAAACGTAATATGGTATACAATACGGATTTTGATATTTCTTATCTTTCAACAAATAGAGATATTTAATCGTATCGCTATATAACAGTTAACACATAACCAGTAAGCATAGATATGGAGTACATACGAAATAATTATGGTATATAGGGATTAGGCTACAGGAGTACACACAAAATATTAAAGGTATCAGCATCTGCAATACATTTGTCTATTGTCTGCGGTAACTAAATATTTAATAAAGTTATAAGAATTCAGAACACTTTAGTTAATGCATGTATAGTATCTTTCCATGAATAAACAAGTTAAATAATAGGCATATTTAAATAGAAAATGCATTACAAAATGCACTAATATTGAGTTTAACTTGGTTAATAAGATTTGGGGTTGAACAAAATTCCAAGCATACAGCTTTAACTCGCGCCGATGTACCTGTATAATAATTGCACATTGAATATATCTTAGATGTGTTGATGGATGGACACATTACTTTGGTATATTTCTTAACCCACAAAATCGTTTATGATTTTACAAACTGACAATAATAGTATACATTTATATAAACTACTATTTTCAGTTTATTCATCACAAAAAAAACATACAGTGAAAATACACGTATAATACTAAGATGGGTTACCCAGATCAGAGCAGGGTTTAAAAAGTATTTGACCTAGAAAACAAAGTGGTCGGGTGCATGTTGGAAACATGGTAAAGGCATGGATAAATATCATTTACGATTTTGGACTACTTGAAAAGACGCACAATCCTCACTGTACATTTCAAGATCTTTTTTGTATCATGAATTTTATGTTGGAACCCGACTTAATTCAAATCGAATTATAGTTTGAATGATTAATCTTTATTTTCATAAAATAACATGAAATGACAGAAAGACATGTTAGATAATGATATTATAATTAGTTATTTAACATAACTTCATTATTACAGATATCATTATCATATATTTTGAAACATAAAGCACTATTGTTTACACAGTTGATAATAAATAACTTTAATGACAACTTATGCATGCAATTATATCAGGGCAATGCGATGACGAATGCAATGAATCAAAATATGCATTACACACGATATTACTTACATAACATGATAATGCAATATAGATTTATTCATAGACCTTCTAGGTTATACATGATCATACTGTAATCATTGCCCACAGTGTTATTAGCACGAACATACAACTAATTTCACTGATAACATTATTTACCTCAGCTATATTTCCTAATGTAAGCAATCCTTGTTGGAAACTGTATTGGGGGATGGGGGGGGGGGGGGGGGGGGGGCAGAGGATGCATGAATAGAATATCTCTAAACAAAATGATGAATATCTGAATATATATTCTGACGGCATCATTTAATACATAGTTTTATGTGTTGGCCTCAAGAACGATTACACACACCTTCTACAACAACGCATTTTAAATAGTGCCATTTTGTTGGTCTTGTACGTATAATTTACATAATTCCAATTAAACGACTCCGCGATGATGACACACTGTAGAGTAGTCAATTATAATATCATGGTACAAATCATCCAAGTTTGGCGTGACAATTCATTTCGTGACCTTTATATTTAAGTGTAAGGCTTATTAGTTCACACAATTGATTTTTCATTTTTAAAAGCGGTTTGACACTGCTATATTACGATATCATACAAAACCAGATCTTACACGTTATTGAAATGTAATTATTTACACGCCTTTTACACTTAGTGTCCTGTAGAACTGTTCGTAAACCTCCTGTGGCATCAATACCTTGTTTTCAGGATTATTGGGATCGTCAAGAGTAACGTATGTTTGTTCGCTAGTAGAGCGTCGTTGAAGTGACACATACACAGGATCAGCCATAAGATTGCTAGAAGTGCGCCCCCGTTGTGTAACATTAATCTCATTTGAAATATTTTGATATTTACAACAAAAGATAATCGTAGTTGTCATAAATGTTATGCATAAGATGCTTGCTCCAGTTGTAGCCAGAATCAAATATAATATTGTGGTGTCAGAAGAACATTCGCTATTATTACAGTTTGCAGATCGAAGTATTGTCTGTTTATTGCCTGAAGTATCATCAAATGACAACGTAGGTGATAAATGATTTCCTAAGGCTACATCGATTTTGCTTAATATAGTAATTGGCCCAATTCTGCAATCCCTTTGCCGATCAGGGAATCCTCGACTGGACAGTTTACATAAACAAACCATGTTATTATGTGACATTTCTGTTAACAAAGTAATTTCCGATGAAACCATGTTACCTCTGGTTGTGTTACGAGGTGTTATTCGAATGTCTGGATTATTACATCTCCAACTCAAGTCAACGGTTGGGAAAGCGTTTTCAGATGAGCATGTTAGTCTTAACCTGATGTTTTCATACAAGGTTATTGGCTGACTTGGTACACTCTGACAAACTGGATACAATGCGTTCGGAAACGAATATAGTTGTACTATTGTAAAGTCATCAGCGATGTCAATTTGAGATCCGTCTTCCAAAGTAAAAACCTTGCATAAATATTTACCTTCATCCTTTTCGGAAGCATCCACTATCGTCCAGAAAAATATATTACTCCCATCCGTAAAGGTTCTTTTTGCCAGGTATACTAGATCCTGTGTCATATATACATCTCCCATCGTGATCGACACAGTACGTCCATCTGTCACACGAAACATACCAACTTTGTTGTCTTCCTGCATATGCCATACTTGACAACGGATTGCAATTAATCCACCAGAAGTAACTGGATATACCACAGATGTTACTACTACCCTGGTGTCAGCCGTGTCCACCCGTAAATATAATAACGCCAGTGAACATAGCAAGATAATAACTACCGTCGCCATTGTCGTGGCCATATTGTCGTATATATATAACAGTATAACACGTATACGTATTAAGATGCCCCACCTTTTTACAAAGAGCGTTTATCTGCTGTAGTCTCAGATCATCCTTACGCGATGTGTATACAATATCTATACTTAACATCTAACAAATCAAGTTTGTATCTGATCTAAGTTCGTTATTTTTCTACAATTAATCCACGGATATAGCTCTATAATCTCTGCTTTGAATCATTATGTCGTATTGAAGCTATAGAAACACTCGCACACAAAGAGATGTATATGTCACTGACGAGCGAGGTGGTATGATTAAATGAATACCCGACATCCTAGTCTAATATCTATAATGCTATACGTATTCAGTTTGATTGACGTTTCTGCCGGTTCGGTTAATGAATATCATGAATATTAATACATAGTTATGCACATGTGTAAACACATAATTCGTTTACTACCAATAGGTGGCGGGCTTCTTCTAAATAATTACCAGTGGCGCATCTGATAGAATACCAATTGTTTTTGTAATAGTACAAAGTAGGTAATATTATAAATGTTCAATGTGAGATTAATTTGCTAAACGTAATATGGTATACAATACGGATTTTGAAATGTCTTATCTTTCAACAAATAAAGATATTTAATCGTATCTCTTTATAACACATAACCAGTAAGCATAGATATGGATTACATACGAAACATGGTATATAGGGATTAGGTTACAGAAGTACACACAAAACATTAAAGGTATCATCAACTGCAATACATTTTTTGATTTTATTCGGTAACCAAGTCTTTAATAAGGTTATAAGAATTCAGAACACTTGAGTTAATGTATGTAATAGTATCTTTCCATGAATAACATGTATACAAGTTAAATAATAGGCATTTTTAAATTAAAAATTCATTACAAAACGCATTGAATATTGAGTTGAACTTGGTTATTATAAGATTTGGGGTTGAATAAAATTCCAATCATACAGCTTTGACTCGCGCCGATGTACGTGTATATAATTGCACATTGAATATATCTTAGATGTGTTGATGGATGGACACATTACTTTGGTATATTTCTAACCTACAAAATCGTTTATAATTTTTCAAACTAACAATAATAGTATACATTTATATATACTATTATTTTCAGTTTATTCATCACAAAAAATATATATACAGTGAAAAAATACATACAATACTAAGATGGGTTACCCAGATCAGAGCAGGGTTTAAAAAATATTTGAACACCCTAGAAAACAAAGTGGTCGGGTGCCTGTTGGAAACATGGTAAAGGCATGGATAAATATCATTTACGATTTTGGACTACTTGAAAAGACGCACAATCCTCACTGTACATTCAAGATCTTTTTTGCATCATGAATTTTATGTTGGAACCCGACTTAATTCAAATCGAATTATAGATTGAATGATTAATCTTTATATTCATAAAATAAGGGAGCAAAGCAAAACTCGACCGCGCGGCAACCGGCGGTTCTGGACCGCATATCATTGTTTAGAACAAAACCGGCTGCAACCTCACGGAACTGCAGGGAACCGACGGTTGCCGGGCGGTCGAGTTTTGATGTGCTCCTTAACATGAAATGACAGAAAGACATGTTAGATAATGATATGATAATCGGTTATTTAACATAACTACATTATTACAAATATCATGATCAAATATTTTGAAACATAAAGCCCAAGTAACGCACAAATACTGGCGATGGACATGCTTACAATACAGTTCTCATTACAGTTAAATAATATCATTTCGTTATATCCTCGACTTTGGGCTATTTCTGAAATATCGGTACATCGTTATAGAGGACAACATAACTTAGCTACGTTTGGGAAAGGTTTGCCTACATTTTTAGTTTTAGTTTAGTTTCATTTCCAAGTACATGAGGCCATCGGCCCAGATACACAAATTATTGCCACGATTGGCATGATTTACAATTAATAACATAATAGTAATTATAGTAACATACCGAGGGCTCAGAATCAAAAGGCCTCATCTCCATTTTTTCAAAAATGAGATTTTGGTATCAAAATGTTCAGAAAGAAATTCTCTTTCCAGTAACACAGCCTTATCTCCATAACACAACCCCTTTTAAAGTTATAGCCACTATCACAAGGCCTATCTCCATCTCCCAATGTGTTTAAAAATCTTCAATAGTCTTTTTCTCAGAATGGTCAAAAAGAGGCGCCCTCGATACATGTAATATAAATATACAGTAACATTGATAATATAACGATTAGTATATCACCCATTCATGAATCTGTCGCTCTGGGAAAAAGCATTGTTAACATAAAAAGCAAGTGATTTAATTGTGCGTGGATAGTTTGAATTTTGGAAAAATTGTGAAAACTTGAGAATTGGGCCTGGGAAGAAGTTCATTAAAGCATGACAATATGCGTATCTTCTGTACCGTTTCTGACTGTACCTTAAATTTATATTAACATTCCCACGGCAAAATTGATGATTTTATTGTGGATCCCTGTGTCCTCTATAGGTGGTGTGCCATATTTTGTATTAACCCATTGTACATATATATATTTCAAACCCCTTTTACACTGAGTGTCCTGTAGAACTGTTCGTAAACCTCCTGTGGCATCAATACCTTGTTTTCAGGATTGTTTGGATCGTCAAGAGTAACGTATGTTTGTTCGCCAGCTGAACGTCGTTGAAGTGATACATACACGGGCTCAGTCACGCGGTTGCTAGAAGTTCGTCCCCGTTGTGAAGCATTAATTTCATTTGAAATCCTCTGATATTTACAACACAGAAGAATTGTAGTTGATAAAAATGTTATGCATAAGATGCTTGCTCCAGTAGTAGATAAAATCAAGTAAAGTATTGTGGTTTGAGAATGGCATACACTCTGTTCACAGTTTGCCGATTTAAATATCGTTTGTTTACCCCCTGAATTATCATCAGAAATCATTGTTGGGGATATCCTATTATTTGTAGCAACGGTATTTTTGCTTAATATTGTTATTGGCCCAATCCTGCATTCCCGTTCCCTATCAGGGAATCCTTGACTGGAGAGTTGACATAAACACACGACCTCACGATTTCCCATTTCTGTTAACAAAGTAATCTCAGATGAAACCATATCACGACTTGTTGTATTGCGAGTTGTAAAATGAATTGATGGATTATTACAACTCCATTTTAATTCCACAATTGGAAAACCCTTTGCAGAGGTGCATGTTAATATCAGTTCATTGTTATCATACAATTTTATTGGTTGAGTTGGAACACTTTGACAAGCTGGATACACATTGGTTGGAAAATAATATAATTGAATATTTGTCGAATCAGCAGCTATGATATCTTGAATTCCATCTCGCCATGCATATACTCTGCATACATATTTACCTTTATCATTTTCTGATGCTCCAACTAGAGTCCAGAAAAAGATATTACTCCCATCGCTAAAGGTTCGCATTGACATGTATACCAGATCTTGTGTCATATATATATCGCCTGCTGTAATTGGTACAGTGCGTCCATTGTGTAGACGGAGCATACTGACTGTATATTCTTCTTGCATATTCCAAATCTGACAACGAATTGCAATTAGTCCACCCAAAGTAACAGGGTTCACCATAGACGTTACCTCAACCCTTGGTTCAGCCGTGTCCACACAAGAAGATAATAGCATGAAATAACATATTGATAATATTACCGCCGTAGTCGCCATTTTCGCAGCCATTTTCCCGTTGAAGCAATACGGTCCGTAGTATTGGATGCCCCACCTTAACACCACGATAAATATCCACGGCGATGTAATAATTAGGAGCTGCTTTGTTTACTTATGATTATTACACGGTATTCATACGATGAAAATATCGGTCAAGAGCTTCAAGTCATTCTTTCTATTACTAAAAATATGCATGTGTATCCTAAACAGTTCCATTTTTCACCGGAGTCATAATAATGTGCTAGCAATATAGTCACGCTAGCACAATGCAATGATAATGAGCATCACCGACATCCTAGTCTAATATTCATAATGCTATCTGCCTCATTTGATTGACAGCAGGAAAAGTCATGAATATTACGCGACCACGATCGAAAATCATAATACTTGTTAATGGCCCCTTGGTGGCGCGCTTTTCAATACAGTATCAGTGAATCATAAGTATAGTACCATCAATTTTGCTTCATACAGATTCAGTTTCAGATGGATTTTTTTATAAATGTGACATTGCTTAGACATCTTCAAATTAAACAAGCACACTTCGTAAGAATCATTAGCTAAACTATTACTTATCCTCGGATTTACAAATATAAGAAACAAAATTGCATACAACTTTGAATATCCAGAGTTTGAAACAATATCTACAACCAAAAGTTATACGGAATTCTAAACGTCCCATTTTATGCCATTTTCTATCATGTATAATCTATAATAATGATATTATGGTACAGTACGTTAACAAACATAACAACACACTGTGTTCCATAATAAACAATGTTATACATTGTATTTGTATGGCGTGATAAGCATAATCCAATTGAATTAAATTTTGTGTACAATTTTAAATTCATGAAAAATAGAACATTTTTTTGTTATCCTCACTGTTGGATCCTTTGATTTTGATTGTATCTATTACATATACATGTATTATATCTTACAATTACACTGGATTGCGTTACGTTTCATTTTTACACCCCTTTTGCACTAAGTGTCCTGTAGAATTGCTCATAAACCTCCTGTGGCATCAATACCTTGTTTTCAGGATTGTTTGGATCGTCAAGAGTGACATATGTTCGATCACTAGTAGAGCGTCGTTGTAGTGACACATATACGGGTTCTGTCATATGGTTGCTAGTAATACGCCCCCGTTGTGTAACATTAATCTCATTTGAAATCTTTTGATATTTACAGCAAAAGATAATCGTGGTTGTCATAAATGTTATGCACAAGATGCTGGCTCCAGTGGTAGCCAGAATCAAATATAATATGGTGGTGTCAGAAGAGCATACGCTATAATTACAGTTTGCCGATCGAAGTATTGTCTGTTTATTGCCTAAAGTGTCATCAAATGATAACGTTGGTGATACATGATTTCCTGAGGCTGCATCGATTTTGCTTAATATTGTAATTGGCCCAATTCTGCAATCTCTTTGCCGATCAGGGAATCCTGGACTGGACAGTTTACACAAACAAACCATGTTATTATATGACATTTCTGTTAATACAGTTATTTCCGATGAAACCATATTACCTCTGGTTGTGTTACGAGGCGTACTATGAATTCGAATGTCATGATTATAACATTTCCAACTCAATTCAACGGCTGGTACAGCTTTTTCAGATAAACATGTTAGTCTTAACTCGTTGTTTTCATACACGGTAATTGGCTGACTTGGTACACTATGACAAACTGGATACAATGAGTTCGGAAATGAATATAACTGTATTATTGTCGAGTCATCAGCGATGTCAATTTGAGATCCGTCTTGCAAAGAAAAGACTTTGCAAAAATATTTACCTTCGTCATTTTGGGAAGCACCCACTATGGTCCAGAAAAAGATATTACTCCCATCAGTAAAGGTTCGTGTTGCAAGGTATATCAGATCCTGTGTTAGATAATTATCTCCCATCGTAATCGGAATAGTGCGTCCATTGGTCACACGAAACATACTAACTGTGTAATCTTCTTGCATATTCCATAATTGACAGCGGATTGCAATAAGTCCACCAGCAGTCACTGGATTCACCATAGATGTTACTGATACCCTGGTGTCAGCGGTATCCACCCGGGAAAATAACAACACAAGTGAACAACCTAAGATTATGACTGCTCTCGCCATTGTAGTAGCCATATTAACGTATAGATAACAGTACGTATAGTGATGCCCCACCTTTTTCACAACGAACGTTTTACCTTCTCTACTACCAGATCATCTATACATGGTAAACACAGTCCAAGCGTATTCTACACGTCAGTTTCAAAAGAATGTGTAGAAATAGCTCTTCAATCGCGGTGTTTTGAATCATTATATCGTAATGAAGCTATAATCACATTGTACACAAAGAGACATACGAGTATATCACTGACGAGTGAGATGGTAATGATAATGAATACCCGACAACCTAGTCTAATAGTCATAATGTTATGCGTAATTAAATTTGATTGACAGTGAGGTTCATGAATATCCTGAATATTATTACTTCTTTACGTTAATCACGTCTTCGTTCACAACCTATTGGTGGCGTGCTTTATCACAATTGTATCGATGGCGCATATAAACATTTAAGGGCTGTATTCTCGTACTAAGCACGGTTTTAGCTTAAATGCTGACTATGAGATAAATGTGCAATGTGATTATGCACTTTTTAAGGGGTACTACGTATGCATTTGTAATTCTAAATAAAGAATATTATATGATACATGTTTACGTTTTCTCTTTACACATCCAGTTGTTTTTTTATTACACGTAACCAGTAACCAGTAAGTTTATTAGTATCTTACACATACTCATGACCAATAAACACATAATGTACATATAAAGAAATGCACTCAAAATATGGTACAGTATAGTTAGTATATGATAGATTCAATAAGATGGAGGTTGGCCCATACTTTCTTTTGCAATACCCCTTTCTGTAAGTCTAAAATATTTCAATCTTATTCTTACCACGAGGTACACATTCATAGACTTCAATGCGGACAACGCTGAACAAAACATACTTAATAATGAGGTGACCTCGGTAGGGCGAGAAATGAGCTTGAGCAGTACTCCTAAACCTGCTTGCTATCGTTCGTATTTCCCCAAAATGCTGTTATTTCAAAACCGCATTCTTGCAGAAATAACACAATACAGTGAAACCTAGTTATCACAAATTTCCTCATAACATCAAGTGACAAGCTTATATATATATATCTTACATTATTATTTAACATGATGACACACAAATGTCTGTTAACACAAACTAAAATAAGAGACCCAAGTAACATTGTGTTAACGAAGTAGTTCCACTGTATTAGAATCAATATAACCAAACTTATTTGTACCTATGAATGATCGTTAAACAGAAGGTTTCTAAGCTTAGTTGTAAAAAAAAGAGATTTGCAGAGTTCAATGCTAATTCAATACCGGTTAATCATGTTAAAAGTGAAACGTATGTTATATGCAGTTGGACTTTCAAAAATATTTTTAACGTAAATATCGTTTTTTTATGATGTTAATTTTGGCAAACAATTCATCTCAATGAGACCCTCGTAAATCTTTATTTTAGAAAAGTATTCATAAAGTCAGAATAGTTTGGTATTTATTGCAAACTAACTATTTCCTAGATGTTTTCTGTATTTGGGCTTGCATGATGATTCTTGAATCTATTCCAATATTCCAACATGTTTCACTCTGACAAAATTCCAATCGAATAACATTTTGAAAATTTATCGATATTATTCGTGGTAACAAATGGTAAATTAAATATATGATATGACACTTAGTTATTAAACATAACTACATTATAACTTTGGTGATCACATACATGTACATATTAAAACGAATATCATACTTAGTTACAATATCATTATAAGTACAATTAATATAAGTTCATGACGCGTTTGATATATTGCGTTATTAAATGGCAGACTTCTTTAGAAGATGAGTGGACTTCATGAAAAAAATAACCATATGGTGGATTAAATTTGCCTTCAATTGGGAAATTCAAAAATATTTCGAACGGGGATTTCTCAATGGGTGAATATCATTCGGACCAATTAATGAAAATAAAATTCGTTTTAGAATTTACTTAAACAATCTGATTATTTTATTTTGGGATACTACATTGTACCGTGTATCATCACCATGCAAACAGTTTTACAATTAACATTTTGTATCCAACGAAGTCCTTTACACCCCTTTTACACTTAGTGTCCTGTAGAACTGTTCGTAAACCTCCTGTGGCATCAATACCTTGTTTTCAGGATTGTTGGGATCGTCAAGCGTGACGTATGTTCGTTCACTAGCGGAGCGTCGTTGAAGTGACACATACACGGGCTCAGCAATATGGTTGCTAGTAGTAGTACATGTACGCCCACGTTGTGTAACATTAATTTCATTTGAAATATTTTGATATTTACAACAAAATATAATCGTTGTTGTCATAAATGTTATGCATAAGATGCTTGCTCCAGTTGTAGCCAGAATCAAATATAATATTGTGGTGTCAGAGGAACATCCGCTATTATTACAATTTGCAGATTCGAGTATGCTCTGTTTATTGCCTGAAGTATCATCAACAGATAATGTTGGTGATAAATGATTTCCTGACGCTGCATCGAGTTTACTTAATATTGTAATTGGCCCAATTCTGCAATTGCTTTGCCGATCAGGGAATCCTCGACTGGACAGTTTACATACACAAACGACTTTATTGTGTGATATTTCTGTTAATAAAGTAATTTCCGATGAAATCATATTACCTCTGGTTGTATTACGAGGCGTAATTCGAATGTCTGGATTATAACATCTCCAATTCAATTCCACGGTTGGGAAAGCATTTTCAGATGTGCATGTTAGCCTTAGCTCATATTGTTCATACATGGTTATTGGCTGACTTGGAACACTCCGACAGGTTGGATACAGTGTTTCCGGAAAGGAATATAATTGAATGAGTGTAGAATCTTCAGCAATATCAATTTGCGTTCCATCTATAAAAGTGAAAACTCTGCATACATATTTGCCTTCATCGTTTTGTGAGGCGCCCACTATGGTCCAGAAAAATATATTACTCCCATCAGAAAAGGTTCGCTTTGCAAGATATATCAGATCCTGTGTCAGATATATATCACCCATCGTAATCGGCTCAGTTTGTCCATTATGAACACGGAGCATGCTGACTTTGTAGCCTGTTTTCATATTCCATACCTGACAGCGGATTGCAATAAGTCCACCTACAGTTACTGGCTGTACCATGGATGTCATCACAACCCTTGGTTCAGCGGTGTCCACCCGGGACAATAATGCGCATAAGCATAATAATGCAATAATTGTCGTAGACATTTCGGCAGCCATTATAACGTAGATGCTAAACGTTTCGCATACGTGTTGCCCCACCTTTTTACACCGATAACGCTGGATTTTGTGTAATGTAGCAATGCATAACATACACGATGATAACACAATATAGATATCAGTTCCGAGAGAGGCGAAATATTGTCCTATTTATTGAACAAATGACACATATATAATCCTCGATATCCCAGATTCAAAAATTCTGCTTTGCTGAAGTCACCATACTCTATCAATATAATATATACACACAATATGCATACACACTGACTAGTATCGCTTGAGGTTGATGTCGTAAAGCGTAATGATAATGAGCATACCCGACATCCTAATCTAATATTCATAATGCTATGCCTGCTCAGTTTGATTGACAGTTAAGTTCATGAATATTAATTACGAGACTAAAAAGCTGCTGATGATGACCAAATGGTGGCGTGCTTCGTAGATTTGGTAGTTCGTATTTTGAAAACCATTATATTTGAGTCTGGCCCAACTGAGTCTGGCCTATAGAGATCATCCATGGAAAATATTGAATGAGTATAATAAATATTTAGTATCAGATCTGCTTGTTGTGCTAACAAGGTGTACAGAATAACATAGACGTGATCAAGAGTGACAAAAGCACAAATCTACGAGCCTTCTTAATTAACTTTAATCATTTACCCAGACATAGGGGATGATTGTCTTTAATATTTTGGTAGTTTGGATAATAAATATGTAGATTCAATTATAAAACTTGATCATGAACAAGCTTAGCAATTAAAGTGAACTACCCTTGCATCCTCGAGGACCGTATGGTATTATCTTGACTTTGATCATTATTTCTTTCTTGGTCAATTTTGCTCCGAAACGCCCAAATTGGTTAACCTTTAAATGCTTTTAACCCTCCTCCTCCGTTTTTGTAAAAATCCAAAACGAGGTGCACAATCTGCTTATTTTGGTACCATGGTATAGCTATAGGTCTCCTCTTTCCATACATACCAAAACAAGTACAAACATCCCACGCATGACGTCACAATGACGTCACGAAACATGGCCGAACTCAAAATCCTGTTGTATTCGTTTGTAACTAGTGACATATAGGCCAAAATTGAAATTTTCGCCAATTTCTGTCTCCAAATATCGGAATTTTTTGCTTATAAGTGAGGTAAATGACGTTTCTAACATACAGTCAACACAATATAAGTAACTGACCAAGTAATAAATGTGCTGGTAACTCTAAAAGTATAACTCATACATAGACATATTCAATTATAAAGTTGTTGAGAAATTCTTCTCTTTAATTTGAGATATTGCACCGCTAAGAATGGTTGATTATGTCAAGTACGATTTTCATTTTGCTTTTATACACGTGAACTCAGACCGGCAAATTATTGATTACTGGTAGTGGTTAGTGCTAATTCACCGGCCGCATTGTTACGGTTGATCAATACGTCACACACGCTTTACCTGTCACACTCTCCCCATGTTAATAAACCATTCTTAGCGTGCAATATCTCAAATTAAAGACGAGACATTTTTCAACAACTTTAAAATGTAATATGTTTATGTAGGAGTTATACTGTTAGAGTTATCGGCACATTTAATACCTGGTCAGTTACTTATTGCGTTGACCGTAAACTATAAGATTCAGCACCATACAATTAAAATATTTTTCAAAATGGCGATTTAAAAAACACATTGTAAGGTGGCAACCAACCCCTACCCTCGGACTTAGACGGCTTACCCTACCCCGGGTAAGGTGGTACCCTCATTTATTTCATTCCAAAATGAGCGCAAGAGATGTAAAAGCTATCACCTAGACGCCCTAGGTCACTGTCCTTTGAGTTTTAGCGCAATCGGCGAAAATTCTTACCCTTCCTTAGGAAGACGAGGGTTAAACATTGAAAAGGGAACACTGAATGTAACCCCCTAACACTTGACTTGTCTTATACTGTTATATGCAGTTACACGCAACAATTAAATCAAACGTCATTTGAAATAGGATTTAATAATTCTTAATAATCACGTACAAATCGACTAGTTCGCTATAGAAATAATGATGTGTGCAATAGTATATTTAAAGCAACCCTTTTTAGACATGATAGTTAAATGCGTGTGACAAACAGGCTTACATGATTTTATATGATGATTAATAGTATGGTATAACAAAACATATAATATATCATTTATAACGACCAACCTTCCAACTCTTTAAAACTATTATTTCTCAAACCCCTTTAACACTCAATGTCCTGTAGAACTGTTCGTAAACCTCTTGTGGCATCAATACCTTGTTTTCAGGATTGTGTGGATCGTCAAGGGTGACGTATGTTCGTTCGCCAGCAGAACGTCGTTGAAGTGACACATACACGGGCTCAGCCAAGTGGTTGCTAGCAGCACGACCCCGTTGTGCAACGTTAATCATATTCGAAATGCTTTGATATTTACAACACATAATAATTGTCGTTGTCACAAATGTTATGCACAGGATAGTCGCTCCAGTGGTTGAGAGAATCAAATATAATATTGTGGCTTGAGAATGACATACACTCTCTTTACAGTTCGCAGATTTGAATATTGTATGTTTATCCCCTGATTTATCATCAGATATCATTGTGGGCGATATTCTGTTATTTGTGGCCACGATATTTTTGCTTAATATTGTTATTGGCCCAATTCTGCATTCCCGTTGCCTATCAGGGAATCCTTGACAAGTCATGTGACATAGACACACCATTCCATGATGTCCCGTGTTTGTTAACAAGGTAATCTCAGATGAAACCATATCACCACTCGTTGTGTTGCGAGGTGTGATACGAATTGATGGATTATTACAACTCCATTTTAATTCCACAGTTGGAAAACCCTTTGCAGAGGTGCATGTCAATCTAAGTACGTTATTCTCATACAATGTTATTGGTTGGGTTGGGACACTTTGACAAGCCGGATACACATCGATTGGAAATGAATATAGCTGAATATTTGTTGAGTCCTCCGCGATGAGAACTTCATATCCCTCTCGCCATGTATATACTCGGCAAACATATCTACCTTTATCATTTTCTGAAGCACCTACTATGGTCCAGAAAAAGATTTTGCTTCCATCGGTAAAGGTTCGAGTTGCCAAATATACCAGGTCTTGTGTCATGTATATAACGCCTGCAGTAATTGGCACAGTACGCCCATTGTAGAGATGGTGCATTTTGACTGTGTAATCCTCTTGCATATTCCATATCTGACAACGAATTGCAATTAGTCCTCCTAAAGTAACAGGGTGCACCATAGACGTAACACCAACCTTTGGTTCAGCTGAGTCCACGCGCAAAGATAAAAACGCGACTGAACATACCAATATCATCACTGCCATCGCCATTGTCGTAGCCATTTTTCCATAGAAGCACTACGGTCCGTATTCGATGCCCCACCTTTTTAATCAACGATTACTATTCACGGCAATGTAATAATCAGAAGCAGCTATGGTCACTAATAATCCTTACATGGTATCCATATGTTTCAAACATGTTAAATATCCGTCAAGAGTTTATTATCTAAAGTCGTTCTATTTTAAGATGGGTTTATCCACTATTTTGCTGGAGTATAATAATGTAAGTATACCAATAGTCACGCTAGCACAAGAATATGATTATCTCTCACTGACGGGCAGAATGGTAATGATAATGAGCATCACCGACATCCTAGTGTAATATTCATAATTCTATGCCCGTCTCGTGTGATTGACAGTGTTATTTTGCAAATCTGTAAACTTCCATCTTTGGAACATCTCTAGAATCCGGCGGTTCATTGATAAAGATACTTGCAGTACCACCATGCGTGCCCTTGTTCTGTCAAAATTAGATTATGCAAATTCCACTCTCCTTGGATGCAAGAAAGCCGACATCTTGCGATTGCAACGGCTCCAGAACAAAGCCGCCCGGATAATTTTCAGAGTCCCCAGGAGACATTCCTCATCTCAACTTTTATCCACTCTCCACTGGCTTCCAATTGACAAGCGTATTATATTCAAGACACTTCTGTACATCTACAAATCTCTGAATGATCTTGCACCAATCTACCTCTCTGACTCC
Source organism: Ophiura sarsii (assembly GCA_035610835.1). Classification (NCBI taxonomy): domain Eukaryota; kingdom Metazoa; phylum Echinodermata; class Ophiuroidea; order Amphilepidida; family Ophiuridae; genus Ophiura; species Ophiura sarsii. The sequence continues at coordinate 115,572,895 of CM069441.1, read as the reverse complement.
ATCTCCTTATTCATTCCATCCAGGAAGGGGCTCCGATCATCGATGGATACTCTCCGCCTTGATATCCCCAGGAGCAGCAGAAAGTATGGTGCCAGATCATTCAGTGTGCATGGTCCAACACTCTGGAATAATATCCCTCTTGCTATCCGCTCATCTCCCACTGCTACAATCTTTAAAAGTCGCCTCAAGACTGGCATTTTCTAGGCTGTCATATTATGTTGTTGATATATTTCTTGTTGCATTGTGTATTATGTATTTGCCTTGTATTTGTATTTTATTTATGTAATTGTAAAGCGCTATGATCATTTTCTTTTGGAGTAGCGCTATATTAAGCACTGCATATTATTATTATTATTCATGATTATTAAGCGATCGAAAATCGTAATGAACGTTTACGGTCAACTGGTGGCGCGCTTCACGGAATCAGTGTCAGCGGCGCATTATTAATAGATAATTGTGTGCCCTCACTATGTAAATTACTTACAAAATATAAATGAGATGGTTAATAAAATCATGTATCAGAAAGCGACAAAAATAATGTAATAATAAGTAAAATGTATATAATATGTCTTAGACCATTCCAGTCTTGAAATATAATGTATTTGAGTTATGGTCTAAAATTGATTTGAGTCTCAAATGACATTTCAAATGGGAAATTTAATTTAATATAATTTTCACATGGCTACTTAATTGGGATGTGCAACCAACCTGCAAATGGTAAATGAACTCCAAGTGTCAGGACTAATTAATCAGCTTTGATTTAAATCCTGTAATACCTTTCACATTAAAAAAACACAGAAGTGATCTTGTGACCAAAAGCACTATGCTTTTATTAGTTGACAATCCAAAATCCAACAAGTATTTGCATGAAATTAGGGTATATGATGACGAAACGCAGTAAATTACAGATACGCTGACAAACGACATGGTACTAATAGTCTATCCATCTGAGACCGATCTTCCAACCACGTGACCAAGCCGTTCCATTGACTGGGAGAGGAGGCTATTTTCTGACGAAAATATCGATGGAAACAGTAAAGTGAAAAACGGCCATAATAAAAAATAATTATGTTACCCACCTACTGTTATCATCATAACCCATGTTGTACCATGAGAGTCAGTTTAATTGACTTACTACCTACTGCTGGACTGCTGGTCCTCGTCATCACTTGAATCTGATTCTGTAGTGGAGTCTTTCATTTTATAAGTCAAAAAATAAACTTTATTTAGTTTGACGACGTTCAAATTGTATAATTGTATAATATTTGTTTGAATATGAAAATCATACCTTTCAATATTGATACCATATCATTGTAAGCGTAAATTTGTTTCTTTCTATACTTAACAAGGACATCTGATTGATTCTGACATGCAGACAGAACATAGGGATACGGAGATTCCTATCATTTTACAACCATTTTATCTTACTATAGGCCCGGCCAATCCGAGTGAAAATATACATTATGTACTGTTGGAAACATTACAAGATAGCAAATAAAAATTAAATGTGGCCTCCTACAATATGCTAAATGTTAAAAGTCCATCACTTTCGATCTTTTTCAGCTTTGTGATTCTATTCATATGCCGAAATCACAGGTGACGATTATGGTAAATGTTCAAAGTCCATCACTTTCGATCTTTTTCAGCTTTGTGATTATATTCATAGGCCGAAATCACAGGTGACGATTTCAAAGCCTTTTGATTTCAGATAATGCGCAAATGGTTCGATATTTGTCTCTCTTTGAATGGTACAGACGTAGCTGCTATGTGCATGTGTGTGATGAGAATAATATGCATTGGAACAGTGTTGTGTGTGTTTGCATAAGGCAGCTTAGTTGTTTCAATTCACATTATAGATGAGGTTCGACCGGAGGTTGGAATACAATGGGATCCTTCGACAACTAGCAAATATACGCCAGAAGACAGCACATCTTATTTTTACTCATCTCCCCTGCCCATCCGAGCACCAAAGATCGCTCTCAGATGGATAGACTATAACATAACACGATGTTAAAGGTAGATGTTCCGATTTTCAACTTGAAGTTTTCTATTCTATATACATGAAAGGTCATCCTTAAAAAAGTCGTGTTCCAAAGTTTGAGTTGCATAGCTCTAATGGTTCTTATTTTAGACGCACAAGATGCTGTGAACTGTACCCATTGAGTAGTACACAAACTATATCCGTGGTTACCACCATTCGCGGTAATTCGACGTTATTTCATCGATTTCTCCGTAATTATACCGATTTAGGCCGTCAAATTTCAGTATAATGATGAGAAAAATACAAGCTTTCATATGATATGAAAATCTCCGTATGTTTGAAATAATTCTGTGTTACGAAAATGTGATCGGGTCATCTACCTTTAAAATACAATTATCTTTGGTGTGAAATTCACTTCCCAATATCTACTTTTCATTCAATACTTGAATCAAAGTTTAAAACCATAAAAAGGCTATATACACTTTCAAATCGTACCATTTTGGCCAACCATGCATAATAAATATAATAACTTACAGTGTGATGAACATCGAATATAATAAAAGTTTTTTAGCTCAAAAGTTTTCCCGAATATTTAGAGAAACATAGGAGAAACATATGCTCGTCCACAACACGAGTGGTACGTATTTCGGAATATTACTTTAGCTGAGACATGCGTAACATAATCACGATTTCCCTAATGATTTAAACATTGATTACAATAAATGTATCTACTTGTCAATTAATACTTGAATCAAATTTGAACCATAATACAAAGAAGTTATACACATTTCCAACGCGCCATTTTAGCCAACCATGCATATTGCAACCAACATACTATAATTGTTTAGGTAGCGCGAAAATGTTGATGACCATCCGAATAAAATAACAATTAGGTGTTTCTTAACTCATGATCGTCCACGAGTCTCACGTATTTCGGAATGTTACTATAACTGAGAAATGCGTAATATAACACGATCCATCTATTGATTGAAACATTAATTAAATTCAACATTCCATTACACCATTTTGACTTGAGGGTTCAGTAAAATTTGACGGGTTGGCATGAACAATTTGCTTTTAGGTGTACAGGAGTCATGCTCGATCGTTCAGTATTAGCACACTATCATGACTAAATTGCAAATAGTCAATTAGGACCTAGTCATATCATAATTAGCGGTTCCATGTTGTGCTGTGCTCTTACGATTCTCATCATATTTTTTAGGATGTGCCATGTTTGTCTGAACTAGACCATTGTATCATACGTAAGTATTATTCACACCCCTTTAACACTCAATGTCCTGTAGAACTGTTCGTAAATCTCTTGTGGCATCAATACCTTGTTTTCAGGATTGTTTGGATCGTCCAGAGTGACGTATGTCCGTTCACTAGCGGAGCGTCGTTGAAGTGACACATACACGGGCTCAGTCATGCGGTTGCTAGGAGTACGTCCTCGTTGTGCAACATTAATCTCATTCGTAATTCTTTGGTATTTACAACAAAACATAATCGTGGTTGTCATAAATGTCACACATAAGATGCTTGCTCCAGTTGTAGACAGAATCAAATATAATATTGTGGTTTGAGAAGAACATACGCTATTATCACAGTTTGCAGATTTAAGTATGTTTTGTTTATCGCCTGAAGAAGTATCATCAGATATCAACGTGGGCGATACTCCATTTCTCATGTCAACGGCACTTTTGCTTAATATTGTAACTGGTCCAATTCTACATTCCCGATGTCTGTTAGGAAATCCTTTACTGGATAGTTGACATGAACACACCATGCCACTATGGGTCATTTCGCTTATAAAAGTAATCTCAGATGAAACCATATCATGTCTGGTTGTATTGCGAAGTGTAAAATGAATTGAAGGATAATTACAACTCCATTCCAATTCAACTGTTGGGAAAGCCTTTTCTGAGGTGCATGTAAGTCTAAGTTTATTGTTAACATATAATGTTGCTGGCTGAATTGGATCACTTCGGCAAGCTGGATACAATGTTTCCGGAAATGAATACAATTGAATAATTGTTGAATCCTCTGCAATTATTGATCCATCCTCAAGATTGGAAATTCTGCAAACATATTTACCTTCATTATCTTGAGAAGCACCTACTATTGTCCAGAAAAATACACTACTTCCATCGTTAAAGGTTCGTTTTGCAAGATACACCAGATTTTGCGTTTGATATACATTTCCAATCGTAATCAGTACGGTCCGTCCATTACGCACACGGAGCATACTAACTGTATAGCCTTCTTGCATATTCCACATCCTACAACGGATTGCAATGAGTCCACCAACGGTAACTGGGTGTACCATGGACGTTAATTCTACCCTTTGTTCAGCCGTGTCCACCCCAGAGAATAATAATGCGAATAACCATACATTGAAGATAATAATTACCAGAGACATCTCGGCAGCCATGTTAGCGTAGTTGCTTATCGTCCGCATACGAGTTGCCCCACCTTTTTACAGTGATTAATATCCCCGGTTGATATCCTCAACGTTATATCCAATTTGACTACTATGAATCCATATTGTACACACCATATGCACTATGCTAATATACAATAATGATACAATTTCCGAGACATGTGATACAATCTACTGTTATTTCCTCGATATCCCAGTTTCAAATATTCTGCTTTGATCTGGACACCGTACTCTATCTATCAATATGTAATCACACAAGCACTGCACGAATAGTCTGTTTGATATCACTGGAGGTTAAAATTGCAATGATAATGGAAACCCGACATCCTAGTTTAATATTCATAATGCTATGCGTGTTCAGTTTGATTGACAGTTGAGTTCATGAATATTACGTGATCAAATAGTGTAACTATTTACGACCGACTGGCGGCGTGCTACGTCGAATCGGCAGTACATATGTGTCATAGCATTTAATACATTTATCATTTATGTCTGTGCTAATCAAAATCATTTAAAAATCATTGATAAACATGAAATAGTTGTAGTAACGTGTCCATTATTGTACGTTTGATGTTCAAATAACTTTGTCGACTTACGCACTTATTTTCTGTTTGTTTTCTAAACAAGTTTAGATTTTGTCAATGTAATAGAATAAAGGGCAATTGTGTTTATGATTCACCAATATCGGTTAATATTTAGCATAATATATGGGGTATTCCACCAGGTTGGGTTATTTTATAACACGATGTCATATTTTTAAAACTATGGTTCAAATGTGCAAACAATGTATCTTACTTATTGATGTTGAGTGCAGAGTTTTACTATCTTGGAAAGTTTGCAATGATTTCATCAAAGTTTGTTCAAGATATGATGAAACACTCGTACACACGCAACATTTTGCCACGGTATTCAACCTTTTCAAGTATTTCACCATGAAAAAAAAGAATTGCATTTATTTATTTTACATACTTATTGTAACTCACAAAACCAATATATAAAACCAATATGGTATTGAAATATTTTGGGATACAGTACCAAAGATACACTGTAGCTTGATACATACACAACGGTGTCTGTTGTCGCTTGATACATACACAACGGTGTCTGTTGTTAAATTGGTATTGTATTTTGTCTATGTTGAAATGATGGAAAATAAATATTATATTGAATTTGAATTGAATTGAAACTTAATTGAATTTGGAACCATATTTTTAAAAATATGACGCCATATTACACTTCATGACCCAAACTCGTGGAATGACCCATAGAATCATAATGATAATCATAGAACCAATAACTACATAGTAATTAATATAAAATCCAGAGTAAAATCCAGAGTTATTAGTAATTAATATAAGAACATTACATATAATTTCCTGAAGCACAACAATCCCGACAACAATTCAATCCAAAATTTGACTAATATTTTGAAATTGTATGTTTGTAAAATTTAGAGTCACATAAACGATATATAGTTTTAGAAAGGTTGGCTATAGAAATGTATCTCATGTAACATTATCATTATCAATTTCAAAGGAAATATGAATATAAATTTCCAACGACAAATTCTAACAGCACGCATGTTAAATAGTTCAACATTATTTTATGGTGAATACTTTCATAAAAAGATTTTAAGACGTTAAATAATGTCCGCCGTTTTATCCCAAACAACCAACCAGGATTATTTAGATCGATAGGAGTCATGTTTGATTCAGTATAAGCACACCATTGTCGATTGTCATACGTGCCAAGTTATAGTCCTAATATCTAGCAGCACCATGTTGGGATTTTGATATCTTCTTTGTTAACATAATGACGGATGTGCTAATTGTTTCTGAAATTGACGATTGTACCATATACATTCATCAAACCCCTTTTACACTAAGTGTCCTGTAGAACTGTTCATAAACCTCCTGTGGCATCAATACCTTGTTTTCAGGATTGTTAGGATCGTCAAGAGTGACGTAAGTCCGTTCGTTAGTAGAACGCCTTTGTAGTGACACATACACAGGCTCGGTCATGTGGTTGCTAGCAGTACGTCCCCGTTGAACAGCATTAATCTCGCTCGAAATTCGTTGATATTTACAACACATAATGATTGTTGTTGTCAAAAATGTTATGCATAAGATGGTTGCTCCTGTAGTAGCCAGAATCAAATATAGAACTGTAGTTTGAGAAGAGCATATGCTTTTATTGCAGTTTGCAGATTGAAGTATGTTCTGTTTACCACTTGAAGTATCATCAGATATTAACGTTGGTGATATTCTATTTCCCGTGTCCACTGCAGTTTTGCTTAATATTCTAATTTGCCCAATTGTACAATCCCGTTGCCTATCAGGAAATCCTTTACTTGATAGTTGACATGAACATATCATTCCATTATGGGTCGTTTTTGTAATCAAAGTTATCTCCGATGAAACCATATTATCACTGGTTGTATTACGTGGTGTGATACGAATTGATGGATTATTACAGCTCCAATTTAATTCTACAGTTGGGAAGCCCTTTGCAGAGGTGCATGTTAATCTCAATTCATTATTTTCATATAAAGTTACCGGCTGACTGGGATCACTTTGACACACTGGATTTAAGTCACGCGGAAAAGAATGTAGTTGAATAATTGTCGAGTCCTCAGCGATGTCAATATGCGATCCGTCGAGTAAAGTGAATACTTTACAAATATATTTGCCTTCATCATTTTGAGACGCGTATACTTTAGTCCAGAAAAAGATATTACTCCCATCGGTAAAGGACCGCGTCGCGAGATATATTTGATCTTGTGTCATATAAATACCTCCCGTAGTAATCGGCACAGTGTGTCCGTTTTCTACACGTAACATACTGACTGTATGACCTTTTCGCATATTCCATATCTGGCATCGAATTGCAATAATTCCACCAGCAGTTACTGGATGCACCATAGATGTTACCACAACCCTTGGTTCAGCTGTATCCACCCGGTAAAATAATAATGCGAAACAACATACAAAGGGTATTAACGTCATCAACATTGTCGCAGCCATTTTTAGTCTGAAAAGCAATACGGTCCGTATACGATGCCCCACCTTTTTCAGCTATTAATATCCACAGTGATGTAACTAGTAACTGCTATCCTTAAACGATTGTCATATGCAGCTTGAATCAATCAAGAAGTTATCTAAAAGCATCCAATTTCTAAGAATGTGTATATCCTCATAGAAATAGCTCCATTATTAGACACACTAGCGCTATATAATTATCTATCACTGGCGAGCAGGATTGATATGATAATGAGCATCACCGACATCCTAGTCTAGTATTCATAATGTTATGTCTGCCTGGATTGATTGACAGTGCAATTCATGAATATTAAGCGATCAAAAATCGTAGTGATTATTAACGGCCACTTGGTGGCGCGCTTTTGTGTACATTGTTAGTGGAGTATAAGTTATAAACCAGCAATTTTGTTTCCACTAGGTAAATCATTTTAAGAGTTATATGAACAATAAGATTGGAATATAATACAGATATTATATCAGATGGATATAATGCATTGGGTATGCAGTGCTCAAAGCTAAACTAATTACTTATCTTTGATTTACAAATATATCAATAAAATCATACTTCGTGAAGTAATTAGGAATACAACCTAAAATGAATTTTCTCGTTGGAAATTTGAATTACATAAATGTTTGCGTGGTCGTAAAACTTGAATATTATCGTCAGGAAAGTTTACGGAGTGTGTAAAAACCTATATTGATTTAACATGGGGACCTAAAGTAACATCCTTGGTTTTGAATCGTTGTGACGTGTTTTAGTCTCATTGTTATAAAAAAGTGATTCATTGTGACCAGAAACACTATAGCTTAAACAGTTGTTAATAACTAACTTCAATGACAACAGATGCATGCAATAACATCTGGGAAATGCGATGACGAATGCAGTAAATCAAAGATGCATTACACGCGATATTACTTACATAACATGATAATGCAATATAGATTTATTCATAGACTTTCTGATCAGCCTACGTTATACAAGATCATACTGTAATTGCTCACAGTGTTATTAACACGATCATGGAAGTGGACACAACCAATTTCACTGATGACATTATTTGCCTCAGCTAAGTTTCCTAATGTAAGCAAACCTTGTTGGAAACTGTATTGGAGGAGGGGGGGGGGGGGGCAGGATTGCTGGAAACTGTATTGGGGAGGGGGCAGAGGATGCATGAATAGAATATCTAGACAAAATGATGACATGCATGTTTGTCGGAACTCATTATTTTACACATAGTTATCAGTTGGCCTCAAGAAAGATTAAACACACCTTCCACAACAACGCATTTTAAATAGTGACATTATTTTGTCTTGCATGTATTATGTACATGATTTCCAAATAAACGAATCCATGATGACGACAAACTGTAGAATAGTCAATTATATCATGGTACAAATTATCTATCTATGGCGCGACAACACAGAATCCAATTCGAATTGAATTTCGTGTAAGATTATTATGTACCAGTATCGTTAAATTCTTTGACAAATCACTCAAGTAGCATGTGTACTAGTATCTCCCGTATACTGGAACATAAAAACGTTCCAGTATCGAGCGATACTGGGACACAATTTGGTGTTCCAGTATTAACCGATACTGGAACAGCAAAATCTTTCTAGTATCGAGCGATACTAGCAACCTTTATGTTCTAGTATTCAACGATATTGTACCTAAAATACACTTTTCCCCAGAAGACAATATGAACGAGATAATAGTTCATAGACAGTTGTCATGGTTGTATATGGTTGTTAAGTATTTTCCAATATACATTAAATTTCTGCACCAAATTCATACCCCTTGTACACTCAATGTCCTGTGAATTGTTCGTAAACTTCCTGTGGCATCAACACCTTGTTTTCAGGATTGTTGGGATCGTCAAGTGTGACGTATGTCCGTTCGTTAGTAGAGCGCCTTTGAAGTGACACATACAAGTACACTGGCTCAGTCATAAGGTTACTTGCAGTACGTCCCCGTTGTGTAATATTAATCTCATTTGAATTATTTTGATATTTACAACAAAAGAAAATCGTGGTTGTCATAAATGTTATGCATAAGATGCTTGCTCCAGTGGCCGCCAGAATCAAATATAATATGGTGGTGTCAGAAGAGCATACGTTATCGTTACAGTTTGCAGATCGAAGTATTGTCTGTTTATTGCCTGAAGTATCGGCAACTGATAACGTAGGTGATACATGATTTCCTGAGGCTACATCGATATTGATTAATATTGCAATTGGCCCAATTTTGAAATCCCTTTGCCGATCCGGGAATCCTCGACTAGACAGTTTACGCAAGCACCGTTCCATGTTAATATGTGACATTTTGATTAACAAAGTAATTTCAGATGAAACCATACCTCTGGTTTCTGTTACGAGGTGTAATTCGAATGTCTGGATTATATCATCTCCAACTCAATTCAACGGTTGGGAAAGCGTTTTCAGATGAGCGTGTTAGTCTTAACTGGTTGTTTTCATACAAGGTTATTGGCTGACTGTAGAGTCATCAGCGATGTCAACTTGCGTCTTGCAAAGTAAAAACCTTGCAAAAATATTTACCTTCATCATTTTGGGAAGCACCCACTATGGTCTAGAAAAGTATATAGCTCCCATCTGTAAAGGAATCTTTTGACAGGTATACCAGATCCTGTGTCATATATACATCTCCAATCGTGATCTGCCTATCCCATACTTGGAAACGGATTGCAATTAGTCCACTAGAATTTACTGGATATATACCGTAGATGTTACTACTACCCTGGTGTCAGCCGTGTCCACTCTTGAATATAATAACGCAAGTGAACATACCAAGATAATAACTACCGTCACCATTGTTGCAGCCATATTAGGGCTCATATTGTCGTTGATACAGCTCATACATATTATGCCCCACCTTTTTACAAAGAGCGTCTTATCTGCTGTAGTCCCAGACCATCCTTACTCGATGTGTGCACACTATTCTCTAAATGTAAAATAAAACATCAAGTTTGTATCTGATCTAAGTTCGTTATGTTTATGAAATTAATCCACAGATAGCTCAACAATATCTGCTTTGAATCATTATGTCGTATTGAAGCTATAGAAACATGCACTCGCACACAAAGATCGAGATGTATGTCACTGACGAGCGAGGTGGTATGACAATGAATACCTTAACTTAACGTTAACTTAACGGTAATTACAGCTAACTTTTTAACCCCCCCCCCCCCCCCCCCCGTTTCTACTCGGGAAAAGTTACCGCTAAGTTTATAAGCGTTCTAATCGATGGGCCACGACATTTGACCTTTTGTTATACCAACAATGGCGCCCCACCTGAAAAAGACTGCCTCGCAATGCGTAGAATCCAGCGTGTACGTGTATACTTCCGGGTCACAAGAAGTTAGCGTTAAGATTTAACGGGTGGCTGTTTCTATTGGGCAGTTAGCGTTAATTATCGTTAACAAACCTGGTTTGTGAAAGTTTTTGCGGTTACAAAACTTAGCGTAATTACCGTTAAGTTCCCCAGTATAAACACGCCCGGGAAACACGCTCCTAGTCTAATATCTGTAATGATATATACGTATTCAGTTTGATTGCCGTTTCTGACGTTTCAGTTAAATAATATCATGAATATGTCATATGTATGCACATGCGTGAAACACATATTCGTTTTACTACCAATTGGTGGCGGGCTTCTTCTAAATAATTATCAGTGGCGCATCTAATAGAATACCAATTGTTTTAATAGTACAAAATAGGTTATATTATACAATTTAAATGTGAGAGTAATTTGCAAAATATGGTATACAATACGGATTTTGATATTTCTTATCTTTCAACAAGTGAGATACTTAATCGTATCTCGTTATAACACATAACACATAACCAGGAAGCATACAATATACATATGAAGTACATACGAAAAATGATATATAGGTATTAGGCTACAGGAGTACATATCAAACATAGTAAAGGTATTAGCAACTGCAATACATGTTTCTATTGTCTGCGGTAACAATTAGTCTTTTAATATGGTTATAAGAATTCAAAAAATGTAGTTAATATTATGGTATATTTCCATGAAAACAGGCATTTTTATAGAAAATGCTTTACAAAACGCACTGAATATTGAGTTGAACATAGTTATTATGAGATTTGGGGTTGAATAAAATTCCAAGCATACAGTTATGAATCGTGCCTATAGGCCTGTATATAATTGCACATTGAATATATCTTAGACATGATGATGGATGGACACATTTACTTTGGTACATTTCTAGCCTACAAAATCGTTTATAATATAACAAACTGAAAATAATAATATATGTACATGTATACTAGGATTAATTTAGATACCGTTTTCGAAGCATGGTTATTGAGCTCCGTAGCTTTCGTGGTCAGCACGATACTTCATTCAGCGTAGTGTTGACTTCCCTCCAAAAAAGGTATCTAAATTTATCTTAAAATCATAATAGAACTCAATAACATCAGTCTACATGCGGCTATACATGTATACTATTATTTTCAGTTTCAGTGTATTCACCACAAAGCAACAACAACATACAGCGAAAATACACATATAATACTATGATGGTTAACCAGATCTGAGCAGGGCTCAAAAACGATATAGCTACCCTAGAAAAAATATTTAGTGGTCGGTGCAGGTTGTTAAACATTGTAAGGCATGGATCAATATAATTCAATACGATTTTGAACGACTTGAAAAGACGCACAATCCTCACTGTGCACATTCCAAGATATGTTTTGCATTATGAATTTTATATTATTGGAATCCGACCTAATTTAAATCGAATTACAGTTTGAATGAATAATCTTTATATTCATAATACAACTTGAAATGACAGAAAGACATGTTAGATAATAATATGATAAATAGAGTTGGTGCTGGTCAATAATTAGTTATTTAATATAACTACATTGTTGCAGATATCGTGATCAAATCTTTTGAAACATAAAGCCCGTGCAAAGCACAGATACTGGCAATGGATATGCTTACAATATTATCATTACAGTTTAATAATTTCATTTCATTATACCCTCGATTGAGCTATTTCAGAAATATCGGTACATCCCTTAGGACCATAAAATTAGCTACGTTGGGCAAAATTTTGCTTTAATTTGGGAAAATTAAGAATTGTGAAAAAGTGCATTAAAGCATGACAATATCTTCTGTACCGTTTCTGACTGTACGTAAGCTGATATTTACAATTCCTCGGCAAAATTGATGATTTTATTTTGGATCCCCATATGTTTTCTATTGGTAGCGTACCAGATTTTGTATTTACCCCGTATACGATTGATAAATATCCTTCAAACCCCTTTTACACTAAGTGTCCGATAAAACTGTTCGTAAACCTCCTGTGGCATCAATACCTTGTTTTCAGGATTGTTTGGATCGTCAAGAGTGACGTATGTTCGTTCGCCAGTAGAGCGTCGTTGTAGTGACACATATACGGGTTCAGTCATGCGGTTGCTAGCAGTACGTCCCCGTTGTGAAGCATTAATCTCATTTGAAATCGTCTGATATTTACAACACAAAATAATTGTAGTTGTTAAAAATGTTATGCATAAGATACTTGCTCCAGTGGTAGATAAAATTAAATAAAGTATTGTGGTTTGAGAATGGCATACACTCTCTTTACAGTTTGAAGATTTAAATATGGTTTGTTTAGTCCCTGAATTATCACCAGACGCTATTGTTGGCGATATTCTATTACTTGTGGAAACGGTATTTCTGCTTAATACTGCTATTGGCCCAATTCTGCATTCCCGTTGCCTATTAGGGAATCCTTGACTAGACAGATGACATAAACAAACCATTCCATGATGTCCCATTTCTGTTAACAAAGTAATCTCAGATGAAACCATATCACGACTTGTAGTGTTGCGAGGTGTGATACGAATTGATGGATTATTACAACTCCATTTTAATTCCACAGTTGGGATTCCTTTTGCAGAGGTGCATGTTAATCTTAATTCATTGTTCTCATACAATGTTATTAGTTGGGTTGGAACGCTTTGACAAGCTGGATACACATCGTTTGGAAAGGAATATAATTGCATATTTGCCGAGTCTTCAGCGATGATAACTTGAAATCCATCTCGCCATGTATATACTCTGCAAACATATTTACCTTCATCATTTTGAGAAGCACCCACAATGGTCCAGAAAAATACATTAATCCCATCAGTAAAGGTTCGCGATGCTAGATATATCAAATCCGGTGTCAGATATGCCTCCCCCATCGTTATCGGTACAGTCCTTCCATTGCGCATACGGAGCATACTGACTGTATAGTCTTCTTGCATATTCCATATCTGACAACGGATTGCAATAAGTCCACCAGAAGTTACTGGATTTACCATAGATGTTACTACTACCCTGGTGTCAGCCGTATCCACCCGGGAAAATAATAACGCAAATGAACATACTAAGATCATCAATGCCGTCGCCATTGCCGCAGCCATATTGACGTAGATTTCGGCATGTACGTAGTAGCCTAATGCCCCGCCTTATCACAACGAGTGTTCTACCTTCTGCTGTCCTACATCATCTTTACGTGACGTATCAAATAATATACATGAACATTAAAGTGATCTTAATTTCGTTCTCTTTTCTGAAATTAATCCACAGAAATAACTCTGCCTGTCGTGTGCTATGTCTTATGCACAAATTAATCTTTAGATACACTAGCCCACAAAGAAATGTTACACCACTGACGAGCGAGCTGGTAATGATAATGAGTGCCCGACAACCTAGTCTAATATTCATAATGCTATGCGTATTTAGTTTGATTGACAGTTGAGTTCATGAATTCATGAATATCATTACCTGTTTACGTGAAATAAATATTCTTTAACCAACAATTGGGGGCGTGCTTTACAATATTATCGCGTATCGACGGCGCATTGGAATAGTTTAAAGAAGGTTACGGATATGTAAAGAATAATGAATTTGAGATCAATATGATACAAATTAACAATATGATTTATGCTTTTGTATTTTAAGGGGTACGACGTGCCCATTCGTTATATATAGTAAAAAGAAATTTACTGTTTTCTCTCGTATGACGCATTTCCATTACGTTTGTTAGTACACTAAACATGACCAGTATATTAAGCACACAATAAACCTGTAATGGAGTACATACAAGATAGAGTTTAGTTATCAGAGTTATTACTTTCAATTCAACATCATTGAGTTCTAACGTTTTCTCCACTATACTGGTCTTTATAGTGTAGGATGTTATGTAATTTTGCTTTTTTTTGTGCTAAGGATGGTTTTTTTGGTTTTATTGGCTAAAGTAGACCCTCAGGTATCAGAAATCCATTGGTAGCATTTTTTTCCATCTGCCGATTGGCCGCCATCTTGGATTTCAAAATGGCCGCCATTTCCAATATAATTTACCCTATAACTTTTGTTCTGAGCAAAATATGAAGTCAAACTTGGTGGCAAACCACATGTTTTTAATACGAGGGAGTTCACAAGTGCTCTAGCTATGTTCCTATGTCTAACATACATGCATGGCCGCCATCTTGGAATTCAAAATGGCCGTCATTTACCAAAAAAATATTTTGCCATATAACTTTTGTTCTAAGCAACATATAAAGTTGATTTTGGTGGCAAAATCCATGTTTTCAAGAGTTGTTTACAAGACAAGAGGGTGTATAATAGCTGATCTGTTGTTATATATTAATTTGCTGATAGTAGTAATTATTAGGGTAATTATTAGGGTGGTTTAAAACTGGCTGTAAGTAGCGCAACTCCAACCTTCTGCTCTACCACAAATTCTTCCTTTCCTCTATCTCCCATCTTGCTCCTTACTATGCATGCCTCTCCTAAGCACCTTTACCCATGCTTTTCTTTACTATAGGTTGAAGATACAGGAGGCAATTCCATCATCCCTCCTGTCCCTAATCGCTTCTCTTGCAGTTACCCATCTCCACGTCCTCGAAGACTAAGATGCATTGCAATGTAGTGCATGTTAGTCGCGTGCCACCTGGATGGCCAAACCTTGTGGTTAGTGCTAACTGACGGAGCTCGGGGGGGGGGGGGGGGGGGGGGCAATGGTTGGTAGTTATAGGACTATTGGAGTAGTCTGGAGGACTATTGATCATTGCTTTTTTAGGTTTCACTTTAAATCACTGAGACCCGGGGAGAATATACTCATTAGCCTTGGCTGGCAAGTATTCTAGAAGAAGGACAACTTTGATCACAAATCATGCTGCAGGAGTTGCGACCGCAGTGATTACAGCAATTGAAAAACCATGATGGCAAACCAAATCAACACAAAAATAACGTCTCCTGGAGCAAACTCGGATTTTTCTAAATCAACTGATGACGGCATGCCCCCAAACCCGAAAGGGAGGAGTAAGCTTGACGGCAGAGCGCGCAATAGGAGACCACTTGCAACATGCAAGACCAATTTTACTATATCTACCATGCGTGTGAGCACTATCAGAGAGAGTCGATGCAGGGAGGAGCTTGTAACCAATCTAATTAAATGTAAAATTGACATGATCGGGATACAGTAACACCGCATTGTCCATGATGACCCAGTGAAGTATGAGAGCATTTATGGATGGAACTCTGATCACTACCTCAGCAACAAGAAATAAAGCAGGTGCAGATGTAGGTGGAGTCGGGATACTACTCAATAACAGAGCACTCAGATCATTAGCAAGTATCAAGCCACATTCTGATCGTACACTCATAGTCAACTTCCATGGTAACCCAGCAACAACTGTAGTGGTGACATACTACCCTACAAATGTGGCGGATGAAGACATCGTAGGAGATCATTACAACAGTCTAAAGGGGGCAATAGACTCCATTCCAGCACACAACATCTTGCTTGTTGTTGGCGACTTCAATGCTAGGCTTGGAAAAGATGACGCCAAATTCACTTACCATGATGACACAAATAGAAATGGAGAGTACCTAGCAGACTTGGCTAAAGAGAAAGATCTTATAATCGCAAATACTTACTTCCGCAAGAAAAAAGGCAAGTTGTGGACATATGTCAGCTCAAGCGGCAACAAACTACAGCTGGACTACATCCTTGTCAGGCGGAAATGGCAAAACAGTGTTCTCAATTCTGAAGCATATAACACCTTAGCTAGTGTGGGATCTGACCATAGAATCGTCTCTGCTCGTATCCGATTAAGCCTCAGAAAGAGTAAAATCATCAAACGGAAAAAGCAATACGGACTGGAAGCTACTTACAACTGATAATGATCTACAAGCCAAATATATCATAGAGGTGCATAATAGGTTTCAACCCTCCAGGATGAAGTAGAAACTGCATCTGAGAAATATTCCAGATTCATTAAAGCCACTCAAGATGCTGCAGAGGAAGTGATTCCTGTGAGGAAAAAAGAGAAAATAACCTACTTCTCAAATGACGCCCAGGTATCAAGGGCGAGATCACAAATTGAAGAAGCGTATGCAACACTAATGACGAGGAAAATTGGAGAAATTATAAGGAGGCTAAGAAGAGCCTAGGGGAGGCTTATGATCATGTGAAAGAGGAAGACCTTACCAATAAGCTTAGAGAGGTAGAAAATGCCCACATAAACTGCAAGCATGGTAAGAGTTGGAAACTGATCAACAAAATATCAGGAAGATTGACTACAAGAAAAGGACAAATCAAAGGATCCACGCAAAAGGAGAGACTAGATAATTGGTATACTCATTTCAAAAATCTACTTGGGAGCCCACCGCACATAAGTAATGAAGATGAGGAAATTTCCCCAGTACTATCAAATCTCAGCATACAAGAAGGACCCTTTGACTTGGAGGAATATGCGAGGGCTAAGAAGGCACTTGTAGAGGGGAAAAGCAGTGGGGAAGATGGTATCACACCTGAAATGCTCAAAAGATGTGATTTGGATAATATAATACTGGACTTCTGCAACGATACAATGGTCTATTCTCAACATAATACCAAAATCAGGTTATCTCAGTTTGGGAGGCAACTACCGTGGAATAAGTCTGAGCTCAATTGTTGCCAAGCTATACAACAAGATGATACTCAACAGAATCAGACCGGAGCTTGACATCCACTTGAGAGCTAAACAAAATTGCTTTCGAGTTACGTACTTACTTTAATTGCTTACGTACCACGGTTGGCCACATTCTTTCCCTTTGAAGAATTATTGAGGGAATTAGATCAAACAACCTGCCAACCATCATAACCTTTATAGACTTCAAGAAGGCGTTTGACACAATACATAGGGGACGAATGCTGCACATTCTGAAGGCTTATGGTATACCTGGGCAGCTTACAAATGCGATTGCAGAAATATACAAGGACACCAAGGCAAAGGTTATATCACCTGATGGGGAAACTGAGGAATTTGAAATACTGGCTGGAGTACTACAAGGTGACACCTTGGCTCCATATCTCTTTGTCATTGTTCTCGACTACGCCCTAAGAGAGGCCATAGATGGCAAAGAAGAGGAGCTAGGATTCCGCTTAACAAAAAGAAGCAGCAGACGAATAGGACCAACCACAGTTACTGACCTTGACTTTGCTGACGACATTGCACTGTTGTCTGAAGAAGTGTCTCAAGCGCAATCACTACTTAACAGAGTGGAGACTTCGGTGGGTAAAGTTGGGCTCAAAATGAACGCAGCAAAGACAAAGTACATGTCCTTCAACCAGAAGCAAGTATCTGTAATCACCACAAGCGAAGGTATGCCCCTTGATAAAGTGGAGGACTTCAAGTACCTTGGAGCCTGGATGAACAATACTGAAAAGGACATCAAAACACGCAAAGCAGCTGCATGGAGAGCTTGTTGCAAACTCAGTCAGTTATGGAAGGCCAAATCACTATCCAGAAAGCTCAAAGAAAGACTATTCATAGCTACTGTAGAATCAGTCCTCCTCTATGGATGCGAGTCATGGACAGTCACCCCAAAGCTTAGTAAACAGATGGACGGATGTTACACTAGAATGCTTAGAACTGTGTTCAACATCAACTGGAGACAGCATGTGACAAATAAGGACCTGTACGCGGATATGCCCAAAGTCTCGGACAAGATCAGGGAGCGTAGATCAAGATTTGCAGGACATTGCTTCAGAGGGTTCAATGAGCTGGTCTCCAAAATCATACATTGGGTACCAAAGCATGGAGTTAGAAAGCGTGGTAGACCTACATTGACTTTACTAAAGCGTGACACAGGATTGCAGGTAGAAGAAATCAAGACAGCTATGTTGGATAGGAAGATTTGGAGAGGCATCTTGGTTCGGGAATATCACCCGCCATAAGTCAAAGTAAGTAAGTCAAGTAATTAAGCACATTAGGCTAATTTATAGGCCAAATAGGCCTCTAATATTATTAACCATTTTTCTTTCCTTTCCTAGTTTTGTTTCGTTTTGTTTGTTTGTTTGTTTGGTTTTGCCTTTGATACATGCAATTGAACAAAACAGCAATTACCCCCTATTATAATACAATAATACCCCTCTTCAATATAGAGGGGGTAGCTGCTGTGGATACAAAAGCATACATTTGATTGCTCCTGGTATGTCTTCTTGTAATAAGTCCAATGCAATGTGATCAACCTAATGTATCACCAGTGGGGTACTACCGGACAATAAATACTAAGTATATGTTACTGCTAACAATTGAAAATTGTATTGAATTTACAGCTTAATTTATATATAGCAACCATTCATGTCAAATTAATGGATAACAGATAGAACTGTACACTAATTGTCAGTAAATAACTCTTGAAAACTTGAGCTTTGCCACAAAAATCAACTTCATATGTTGCTCAGAACAAAAGTTATAGGGTAAAATCTTTTTTTTGTAAATGACGGCCATTTTGAAACCCAAGATGGCGGCCATGCATGTATGTAAGACATCAGAACATAGATACAGTATTTTTGAACTCTCAGGTATTGAAAACATGATTTGCCACCAATTTTGACTTCATAGGTTGCTCAGAACAAAAGTTATATGACAAATTCCATTGGAAATGGCGGCCATTTTGAAAATCCAAGATGGCGGCCATTCTGTGAATGGAAAAAAATGCTACCAATGGATTTCTGATAGCTGAGGGTATACTCTATCCAATGACACCAAAAAAAGCATCCTTAGCAAAAAAAAATGCACTAGTTTGAAATCCTACATAACAGCCTACACTATTAGCAATGTCAGCAAACATCGTGCAAATTCATTACACATTGATTACATTTTGTATCAACACTTTCCACGCGGCAGGCGGCTGCAGACGACATTCCAAAATTTCACAAAATGTTTCAAAAATGTCAACATTATTGAATTTCATCGCCATATTTAGAATCACTATGAGAAATGCATTGAAATAAGTACAAACATGCCTAGTATTGGTTCAGTAATCCTTGAGATAGACTTTGAAAATTGGGAAAGGTTTTTGAAAAGTCTGTTTTGTTTATAGTAAAACTAATAGCCGCGTGGAAAGTGTTAACAAATTCTTACCACAGGTCAATCCATAGAATTCAATATTAGCAACACTATAAAAAAACAAATTTTCATATTTATTGAGTTGTTTACTTGGCTGATTGAGATTTGATCTTGAACTTTATTTAAAGACCTCCTACACAAAAGTCAACATAATGAACATTATACAGTATGGTTTTTGCCAATATACCTATGAACGATTTTTAAATGGAATGTGTCTAGTTGTGTTGTACTACGAATAGTGAAAATTAGTGAATTCCATGCCAACTGAAATCAAGTTAAACAATATGTTAAAAACGATGACATCTGATGAAGTTGGATTTTGGATATCTTTCTTTCGTGAAAATAGTATTTATCCAAAAGTTATTACTCCTGCCGATATACCTTTGAATTATTCGACATTGAATAATTTTATCTTAGATGTGTTGATGAACAAATTAATTTACTCAATTTCATGACTAAAAATCGTTAATAATGTTACAAACTTTCTTTTTTATATATTATTGTTTCCAGTTTCAGTGTATTCACCACAACACAAACATACAGCGAAAAGACACAGATAATTATGAGTGGCTATAGTATAAACAAATACGTGTAAGGTTAGTCGTCTACGATCTTACACGTCGAAGATAAAGATACAGATACAGCAAATACAGTTTACAAATAGGGTTTATTCCGTAAATAACATAAGCTTGTAGGATATCCAATATGGTGTTGTCCTTGTTTTTCCATCCTCCCCCACCCTCCACTCCCCGGGTTTCTTTGATTAATACTTGTTTGCAAATATTAAATCCAAACGGTCACAATTATTAACGGAATAAAGCGAGAATGTTATCTTAGGCGTGTAAGATACATCTTAGACGTGTGTAACCTTTAACGTTCTACGTGTAACCGTACACGTACTACATGTTACCGTACACGTACTACGTGTTACCTTACGCATACTACGTGTAACCTTAAACGACTAACCTTACACGTAATTTTGTTTATACTATGGCCACTCATAGATAATACTATGGTGGGTTAACCAGAAAAGAGAAGTGCTCAAAAAGTTAAAAAACAACTACTATTGACTGAATGGTTAAGTTGGTCTGGTGCATGCGGGTAAAGGCAAGTAAGCCTTAGATTTTGAACGGCTTGATAAGACGCACAATCTTCACTATACAGTGCAAACTGTTTCCAAGATCTATTTTGCATCATGTAATCGAATCAAACTTATGATTTATATATGAACCTGACCTAATTTGAATCAAATGACATTTCATATGGATGATCTTTATATTCATAATAACATAAAGACATGTTAGATAATGATATGACAATTAGTTAATACAATATTACAGAAGCCATTTGAAACATATAGGCCATGAAATGCACAGGTACTGACGATGAATAATGCTTACAATACCATTTTAATTACAGTTTAATCATTTCATTGTATTATATCCCCGAATTGGGCTATTCCAGAAATATTGGTACATCTTTATAGAAGATAAACAACAACTGCTTCGTAACATATTGGGCAAAGTGTTGCCTAAAATTATGAAACTAGGGAGAAGTGCATTAAAACATGGGCATTGGCGTATTTTCCGTACCTGAAGTCCTGAATATAGACTTTGTATTTAAATTCCCATGACAAAATTGATGATTCTATTTTGGATCCCCATGTCTTCTATATAAGTGTACCATATTTGAATTAACTCATTACACCTTGTTTAAATATCCTTCAAACTCCTTTTACACTGAGTGTCCTGTAGAACTGTTCATAAACCTCCTGTGGCATCAATAGAATAGAGTGTCGTTGTAGTGACACATACACGGGATCAGTCATGTGGTTGCAACTGAACGTCCTCGTTGTGCAACGTTGATCTCATTCGAAATTCTTTGACATTCTTTCTCCAACGATTAAGTCCGTTAAACCCCTTTTACACTGAGTGTCCTGTAGAACTGTTCGTAAACCTCCTGCGGCATCAATACCTTGTTTTCAGGATTGTTGGGATCGTCAAGAGTGACGTATGTTTGTTCGTTAGCAGAGCGCCGTTGTAGTGACACATACACGGGCTCAGCAATATGGTTGCTATTAGTACATGTACGCCCCCGTTGTGTAACATTAATCTCATTTGAAATATTTCGATATTTACAACAACATATAATCGTTGTTGTCATAAATGTTATGCATAAGATGCTTGCTCCAGTGGTGGCCAGAATCAAATATAATATAGTGGTGTCAGATGAGCATTCGCTATTGTTACAGTTTGCAGATCGAAGTATGGTCTTCTTATTGCCTGAAGTATCATCAAATGATAACGTAGGTGATACATGATTTCCTGTGGCTGCATCGATTTTGCTTAATATTGTAATTGGCCCAATTCTGCAATCTCTTTGCCGATCAGGGAATCCTCTACTGGACAGTTTACATAAACAAACCATGTTACTATGTGACATTTCTGTTAACAAAGTAATTTCCGATGAAACCATATTACCTCTGGTTGTGTTACGAGGTGTTATTCGAATGTCTGTGTTATAACATCTCCAACTCAATTCAACCGTTGGGAAAACGTTTTTAGACGAGCATGTTAGTCTTAGCTCATTGTTTTCATATAACGTTACTGGCTGACTTGGCACACTCTGACAAGCTGGATATAATACGCTTGGAAATGAGTATAATTTTATTCTTACCGAATCATATGCAATGTCACTCTCTAATCCGTCTAGCAAAGTAAAGACTTTACAGATATATTTCCCTTCATCATTTTGAGACGCGTCTACTTTGGTCCAGAAAAATACATTGCTACCATCAGTAAAGGTTCGCTTTGCAAGATATACCAGATCCTGTGTAAGATATACATCTCCCATAGTTATCGGCACAGTACGTCCGTTGGTCACACGATACATACTGACTGTGTAATCTTCTTGCATATTCCATACTTGACAGCGGATTGCAATAAGTCCACCAGAAGTCACTGGATACACCATAGATGTTACTGCTACCCTGGTGTCAGCGGTATCCACCCGGGAAAATAATAACGCAAGTGAATAAACTAAGATTTTGACTGCCGTCGCCATTATTGTAGCCATATTAACGTACAGATAACAGCACGTACATGTACGTAGTGACGACTCGCCTTTTCACATCGAACGTTTCTACCTTCTCTTCTTCCAAATCATGTATAGATATGCAATTAGTATTCCAAGCTTAATCTATACTTCCGGTTTTTGTCATACAAAATGTGTAGAAATGGCACTTCAATAGCAATCAGTACTTTGAATCATAAATATATCGTAATGAAGCTATAGGCACACAAAGAGACACACCGTATATCACTGACGATCGAGATGGTAATGATAATGAATGCCCGACAACCTAGTCTAATATTCATAATGCTCTGCGTATATTATAGTTTGATTAACGGTTCGGTTCATGAATATCATGAATATTCTGAACACAATTTACTAATTTATGTGAATCACATTTTACAACCAATTGGTGGCGTGCTTCATCACAATCGTATCGGTGGCGCATATGAACGTTTCCTTTTGAATATATGGTAGTTAAAGAAGGCTAGGGATGTATAAAACGTGCAATATGATTATGCGCCCTAAATGCTACGTGCCCATTCGTAGTTTTAGATCAAGAATACTTCTATTCACTTGTTCTCTTAACACATAACCATTCTCTTTTATTACACAATACATTGGTAAGTTTCTTACCGTACACATAAACATGACTATAAGCGCACAATATACGTATAATGGAGTACATACAATTATGATATAATTATATAATGAAAAGCTGAATGCAAACTGCTTATCCACAAAAATAGCCTGTGAAAGTAAATATAATAATTATAAGAGGGCCTGACGTTTCGATCCTAACAGAATCTTTATCGAAGGCAATATGATATAATTATGATATAATTATTATATATAATAAATTCAATATGATGAAGTTTCAACGTTTTCTCCATTAACTATCTCCATCCACTGTCTTTAGCAATTATCTTTTCTATGTCTGACATAGTTCAATCTTACCACGAGGTACATGTGATAATCAATCTATAGACTTCAATATGGACAACACTAAACAAAACATACTTAAATACTTCATGAGCTTTAGAAACTTGCTTGCTATTGTTCGTATCCACGCCCCCCCCCCCACCCCACCCCCCCCCCCCCCAAAAAAAAGGTGCTGCTTTCAACCTCATGCATGCAGACATTACACCTGGTTAGAATTGATATGAATGATTGTTAAACTACAAGTTTCTATAAGTTGAGTTGTAAAATGTGTCAAGCTTATGCTATTCAAATCTAGTTAAACATATTGGACCGTATTCTCGTACTAAACACGAGTTTAGCTTAAAACCGTGTCTAACTAAACTCGTGTTTAACTAAAAAACGCGAGTTTATCTTTTAAACAACGAGTTTAACAAAACACGGTTTTAAACTCTGCGCATCTCGTCCCATCCCTAGGGTTCTTGTGCGTTACTGTACGGGTATTTATTTTTGTTGTGGCCCTAATGGGTTACAATAGATATCGACTGAATACCTCAAACGCACGTGTATTTTAATTACTACACGATCTGCTCGGCAGCTTACACCGGGCACGGTTGAATAATCATTCAAGGCATACAGTTCGTGTATTTGTTTAGTTAGACGCGCCTTAAACTGTTTAAAGTTAGACATTTTTCAGTTAGACACGCGTTTAACTTGAAAACCGTGTTTAACTACGTACGAGAATAGGGCCCATTAAAAAAAGTGAAAATATCTTTAATACAAATTTGGATTTTGAAAACATGATAATGTGAATATTGTGTTTGTTGTATTGATTTTAGCAAGCGATATAACTCAATGAGACCCGGTAACACTTTTTGAATTGTATTTATAGATAATCATATAGTCACAATCGATTTTCCATATGTTTTCCGGTATATTTGTGTCGTTTGCATGATAGATTATGAAAGGAATGCAATATTAAACTATTATAATTATTTAATATTTTGACCCTGAAAATATTCCATTCGAATGATATCTTAATTACCACTTTGAAAAAATATTCATGCTAACAAAATGATACATTCAATATGATGTGACCCTAGTTATTTAACAGGACTACAATATAACCATGTGATCAAACCAATGTGACACCAGACCCATTAAAACATGAATATTAAAATGAATAATACTTACAATATCGTTCTAAGTACAATTAATACAATTTCATGTCGTGCTCGATATTGCGCCACTACACAAAAGAATTAAAAGACCAGTGGAATTGTTAAAAAAGAAAGTGGCAAGACATGGGGAATTAAATTTGCTTTTAAGTTTGAAAATTAAAAACGAGGTTTTCTGATGTGTTCTATATCATTTCGGACCAATAAACGTGATGAATAAACATGACGTTCCAATTCGGAAACCTATAATTTTATATTGGGATATTACGTCTTATACAGGCGGTGAACTATAATAGTACCATGTATCATAATCCTGCAAACCCGTTTCATACATGTACTTAGTCCGGCATTTTGTCTCTTACAACCAAGGCCTCTACACTCCTTTTACACTAAGTGTCCTGTAGAATTGTTCATAAACCTCCTGTGGCATCAATACCTTGTTTTCAGGATTGTTGGGATCGTCAAGAGTGACATATGTACGTTCGTTAGTAGAGCGCCGTTGTAGTGACACATACACTGGCTCAGTCATATGATTGCTAGCAGTACGCCCCCGTTGTGTAACATTAATCTCATTTGAAATCTTTTGATATTTACAACAACTTATAATCGTGGTTGTCATAAATGTTATGCATAAGATGCTTGCTCCAATTGTAGCCAGAATCAAATATAATATCGTGGTGTCAGAAGAACATTCGCTGTCATTACAGTTTGCCGATCGAAGTATGGTTTGCTTGTTATCTGAAGTATCATCAAATGATAATGTTGGTGATATCATATGTCCTGAGTCCACATCGCCTTTGCTTAATATTGTAATTGGCCCAATTCTACAATCCTTTTGTCGATCAGTAAATCCCCGACTGGACAGTTTACATAAACAAACCATCTTATTATGTGACATTTCTGTTACCAGAGTGATTTCTGATGAGACCAAATTACCACTGGTTGTATTACGAGGTGTAATTCGAATGTCTGGATTATTACATCTCCAACTCAATTCGACGGTGGGGAAAGCGTTGTCAGACGTGCATATTAGCCTTAGTTTATATGTTTCATACATGGTTATTGGCTGACTTGGAACACTCCGACAGGTTGGATACAATGAACCAGGAAAGGAATATAATCGAATGATTGTTGAATCTTCAGCAATGTCAATTTGTGAACCATCTATAAAAGTGAAAACCCTGCATATATATTTCCCTTCATCGTTTTGTGACACACCTACTATGGTCCAGAAAAAGATATTACTCCCATCAGTAAAGGTTCGCGATGCTAGATATATCAAATCCTGTGTCAGATATGCATCTCCCATCGTAATCGGCACAGTCCGTCCATTACGCATACGAAGCATACTGACTGTATAGTCTTCTTGCATATTCCAAATCTGGCATCGAATTGCAATAAGTCCACCTAAAGTAACTGGATGTACCATGGATGTTACCACAACCCTTGGTTCAGCGGTGTCCACCCGGGATACTAACGCGAATAAGCATACTACTAATGTAATAATTGTCATATACACAGCCATATCAATGTAGATACTATACTACGCCCGTATATATGATGCCCCACCTTTTTACACAGATTAATATCCAGAACGCTATAGCTTATGTGATCACTATCCAGCAATGCATACCATATACACGATGATAACACAATATAGATATAAGATCCAAGAGAGGCGAAATATGTTGTCCTATTTCTTGAACAAATGGCACAATTAATAATCCTTGACATCCGTGCTTCTAAAATTCTGCTTTGGCTGAAGTCACCATACTCTATATACACACACATATATGCGCACCTCGACTTGTGTCGTCTGAGGTTGATGTCATAATGATAATGAGCATACCCGACATCCTAATCTAATATTCATAATGTTATGCCTGCTCAGTTTGATTGACAGTTCAGTTCATGAATATCATTAAGTACGTGACTAAATAGCTGCAAATGACCGAATGGTGGCGTGTTTCGTAGATGTGGGTGGTTCGTATTTTGAATACCATCATATTCGTGTCTGACCTATAGAAAATATTTGATTATAAGTATAATAAACATTTAGTATCAGTTCTGTTTGATGTGCTTGAAAGGTATACAAAATAACATCGACGTGATGACGAGGAAGGAGTGGATGCTTCGTGACAAAAGCACAAATATTCGCAATATGTTAGTCTATAATATTTTGGTAGTTTGGATAATAAATCCAAGTTTGGATAATAAATCCATATAATTAAATATTAAGTTATTATCAGTACGATGAAAAAGCATACTTATTAAAGTGAGCTACCCGATATAAAGAGTGTTTCCCCGAGAACCATATTATCTTGACTTTGACAAAATAACCATGATAACGTAAAGAAAACCTATTTATTTCTCTCCTGGTCAATATTGCTCCAAAACGCCTAAATTGGTTGACCTTAAAATGCTTTTAAATAATGTAAAGGGATCACTTTGAAAAGGGCTCACCTCATGTAACCACCTAATGCTTGACTTATGTATTAGACTGTAATACTGTCATGTATGTGGTACTACAGCGCAGCACTTAAACCAAACGTCATTTGAAATAGGATTATAATTCTTAATAATCACTTACAAATATACTAGTTGGCTATAGAAATAATGATGTATGCAATAATATATATATTTATTGCAAACCTTTTCAGACATGATAGCTAAATGCGTGTGACAATGTTAAATGACGCTGAATTGTACGGTAACTAAACATCATTTATAACGATCAACCTTCCAGCGCTTTAAAACTGTTATTCCTCAAACCCCTTTTACACTCAGTGTTCTGTAGAACTGTTCGTAAACATCCTGTGGCATCAATACCTTGTTTTCAGGATTGTTTGGATCATCAAGGGTGACGTATGTTCGTTCACCAGCAGAACGTCGTTGAAGTGACACATACACGGGCTCAGCCATGTGGTTGCTAGCAGCACGACCCCGTTGTGCAGCGTTAATCATATTTGAAATTCTTTGATATTTGCAACACATGATAATTGTTGTTGTCAAAAATGTTATGCACAAGATGCTTGCTCCAGTGGTTGAGAGAATTAAGTATAACATTGTGGTTTGAGAGTGACATACACTCTCTTTACAGTTCGCAGATTTAAATATGATTTGTTTACCACCTGGCGTATCATCAGATATTATTGTAGGCGATATTCTATTATTTGTGGCCACGATATGTTTGCTTAATATTGCTATTGGTCCAATTCTGCATTCCCGTTGCCTATCGGGGAATCCATGACTAGACAGGTGACATAGACACACCATTCCGTGATGTCCCGTTTCTGTTAACAAAGTAATCTCAGATGAAACCATATCACTACTCGTTGTGTTGCGAGGTGTGATATGAATTGATGGATTATTACAGCTCCATTTTAATTCCACAGTTGGAAAACCCTTTGCAGAGGTGCATGTCAATCTAAGTACATTGTTCTCATACAATGTTATTGATTGGGTGGGAACACTTTGACAAGCTGGATACACATCAATTGGAAATGAATATAATTGAATATTTGTTGAGTCCTCCGCGATGACAACTTCATATCCATCTCGCCATGTATATACTCGGCAAACATATCTACCTTTATCATTTTCTGAAGCACCTACTAGGGTCCAGAAAAAGATTTTGCTTCCATCGGTAAAGGTTCGAATGGCCAAATATACCAGGTCGTTGGTAATATATACAGTGCCTGTAGTAATCGGCACAGTACGCCCATTGTAGAGACTGTGCAATTTGACCGTGTAATCCTCTCGCATGTTCCATATCTGACAACGAATTGCAATTAGTCCTCCTAAAGTAACAGGGTGGACCATAGACCTAACCTCAACATTTGGTTCAGCAGAGTCCACGCACAAAGATAAAAACGCGACTGAACATACCAATATCATCACTGCCATCGCCATTGTCGTAGCCATTTTCCCATTGAAGCAGTACGGTACGTATTCGATGCCCCACCTTTTTAATCAACGATTACTATCCACGGCAATCTAATAATCAGAATCAGCTATGGTCACTAATAATCCTTACATGGTATCCATATGTTCCAAACATGTTAAATATCCGTCCATAGTTTATTAAGTCTAAAGTCGTTCTATTTCTAAGATGGGTTTATCCACTATTTTGCTGGAGTATAATAATGTAAGTATACCAATAATCACGCTAGCACAAGAATATAATTATCTCTCACTGACGGGCAGAATGGTAATGATAATGAGCATCACCGACATCCTAGTGTAATATTCATAATGCTATGCCCGTCTCGTGTGATTGACGTGTAATTCATGATTATTAAGCGATCGAAATCGTAATGATCGTGTACGGTCAACTGGTGGCGCGCTTCATGGAATCAGTCTCAACGGCGCATTAGCAATAGATAATTTTATTCCCTGACTATGTAAATTACTTACAAAATATAAATGAGATGGTTGATAAAATCATGCATTAGAAAGCTACAAAATAATACACTTGTAAAATGTAATATGTCTTAGACCATTCCAGTAATTATGCTTGGATGTAATCAGAGTTCGATAATGTAGTTGATGATAAACAGTTGTCTTCTGATTTCTGAGACTTTGTTAATATTAAACGGAAGCATGTATTGCTAGAATAAATCTCGAACTAAATCCAACACACTTGGTGATCCCAAACTGTAAAACTTAAAATATAATTTATGGTCTAAAATTGATTTTAGTCTCAAATGACATTTCAAATTGGAAATTTAATAATATCATAACAATATCGTTTATTTTAATATAATTTTCAAATGGCCAGTTAATTGGGATGTGCAACCAACCTGCAAATGGTAAATTAAGTGCAAGTGTCAGGACTAATTAATCAGCTCTGATTTAAATCTTGTAATTCCTTTCTCATTTTAAAATACCCAGAAGTGATCTTGTGACCAAAGGCACTATGCTTTTATTAGTTGACAATCCAAAATCCAAAAAAAGTATTTGCATGAAATTAGGGGTATATGATGACGAAACGCAGTAAACTGCAGATACTCTGACAAATGACATGGTACTAACATAACATGATATTAAAATACAATTATCTTTGGTATGAAATATACTTCCCAATATCTACTTTTCATTTTATACTTGAATCAAATTTTAAAACCAGAAAAAGACTATGCACACTTGGACATCAATGCATAATAAATATAATAATAACATACAGTTGTATAAAATTAAGCGCAACATTTGTGATGAACATCGAATATAATAAAAGTGTTTTTAACTCAAAAAATGTCCGAATGTTTAGAGAAACATATGTTCGTCCACGACACGAGTGGCACGTATTTCGAAATATTACTTTAGCTGAGACATGCCGTAACATACAGGCTGTCCCAAAATGATTAGTACCCATCGATGCCCTAAGTTCATTATTTTTTTCATCATCAAAATCAATGATATTCAGGTCCGTTGTTTTTTCGTCAACTTTTAGATCATGCCTGCATATCGGACTTATTTAACTGAGGTTATACTCGATTGTGTAAGACATGGTGAATTTACCTTTTTGGCAAAGTGTAAAAAAATGCGTGTTTTTTAAACTTTTTTGACAGAACAAAAATTATCTCTCAATCTCTTGTTTGCAATTATAAACTGCAATTTAGCTGCTATATTAAACTTTTGATTGTTATGGTTGTTCAAATCATTAACATTCTTCATTTTGATTCAATTTTAAGTGTAAACATGGATCGTCACATAAGAGTGATCACAAGATTTGTTTCTAAATGAGCTAGTTTTGAGGCTAAACTTGAGGGACATTAAATAGGTAAAAAAGTGGTCATGGGTACATTACATTAAACTTCTTTTTCATATTGGGATGGAGTTCCTTACAGAATTGGTAAAAATGAAATAGTCTCTTACTTTTCACCCTCACCAAATTCATTTTCCAAGCCACAGCTTGGGGTCATTCAAGTGTGACGAACTTTTTGTGCACTTCAAATTAAATTAAAATGAAGAATTATTAGTGATTTGAACAACCATAACTAATAACAGTTCAAATAGAAAGGAACAAAAGATTATATTAGTAGACAAGAGATTAAGAGAATATTATTCGTTTCTTTCAAACAAGCTGTTTACCATGTTTACCACACGCATTGTTTTGCACTTTGTCGCAAAGGTGAAATCACCATGTCGTATATAATGGAGTGTATCTTGAGTTTGATAATGCTAAATATTCATGATCTAAAATTCTACTAAAAGGGTAGAGTATGTCAAAGATGATGCAAAAACAACGGACCTGATCTCATTGGTTTTGATGATAACAATAATTCATTAACTTTGGGCTTCGATGGGTACTAATCATTTTGGGACAGCCTGTATAACGATTCCCCTAATGATTAATACATTGAATACAATAAACATATCTACTTTTCAGTTAATACTTGAATCAAATTTGGCCCATAATACAAATAATTTATACACATTTCCAACGCGCCATTTTGGCCAACCATGCATAATAGATATTGCAACCAAATATTGATGAACATCGGAATAGAATAACAATTATGTGTTTAATAGGGACGCATCATTAGATACTCAGGGGGGGGGGGGGGGTGGAAGTTTTCTGAAAGAAAAAATACTTTGCCCACTATCCAGGAAGAAGAAAAAACTTTTGCCCACCAACCAGGAAAACAAAAAAAGTTGACCTACTGCTGAGTAAAAAAAAAAAAATCTGACTCACCCAACTCAATGTAAAGAAAAACATTGACACCTAAAAAAACAACCAAATTCCGCCCGACCACAGCTTCCATGCCCCCTGAAAATCAAAAGGTGCGTCCCTTAACTCATAGAAACACATGATCGTATACGAGTCTCACGTATTTCGGAATGTTACTTCAAATGAGAAATGCGTAATATACACGATCAATCTATTGATTAAGGGGTCGTATCGATATACTCTATCACAGTTTCCCCAGCTTTACTGGGGAAAGCTGTGTGTTTTTGTTGCTGTAACAATGAATTTCATTCATACACACAGCTTTCCCCAAACTGGGGAAAACTGTGATAGAGTGTATGGAAACCCCTAAAACATTAATTAAAAACACCATTACACCATTAGCTACCATTTTTAACTGAGGGTTCAGTAAAATTGGTCGGAAAACCTCTTTTGGCATGAACACCTTGCTTTTACGTATACAGGATTCATGATTAATCGTTCAGTATTAGCATATTACCATGACTATTGTAAATAGTCATACGGACCAAGTCTTTTCAGAATTAGCGATACCATGTTGTGCTGTGCTCTTAGGATTCACACCATATTTTATTTTTTAAGGATGTGCCATGTTTGTCTGAACTAGACCATTGTATCCTACGCAAGTATCATTCACACCCCTTTAACACTCAATGTCCTGTAGAACTGTTCATAAACCTCCTGTGGCATCAATACCTTGTTTTCAGGATTGTTTGGATCGTCAAGCGTGACGTATGTTCGTTCGCTAGTAGAGCGTCGTTGAAGTGACACATACACGGGCTCAGTCATACGGTTGCTAGCAGTAGCAGTACGTCCTCGTTGTGCAACATTAATATCATTCGTAATTCTTTGGTATTTACAACAAAATAAAATCGTGGTTGTCAAAAATGTCACGCATAAGATGCTTGTTCCAATTGTAGACAGAATCAGATATAATATTGTGGTTTCAGAAGAACATACGCTATTATCACAGTTTGCAGATTTAAGTATGTTTTGTTTATCGCCTGAAGAAGTATCATCAGATATCAACGTGGGAGATACTCCATTTCTCGTGTGAACGGCACTTTTGCTTAATATTGTAACTGGTCCAATACTACATTCCCGATGTCTGTTAGGGAATCCTTTACTGGTTAGTTGACATGAACACACCATGCCATTATGAGTCATTTCGGTTATAAATGTAATTTCAGATGAAGCCATGTCATGACTGGTTGTATTGCGAAGTGTAAAATGAATTGAAGGATAATTACAACTCCATTCTAATTCGACCGTTGGGAAAGCTTTTTCTGAGGTGCATGTAAGTCTAAGTTTATTGTTAACATATAATGTTGCTGGCTGAATTGGATCACTTCGGCAAGCTGGATACAATGTTTCAGGAAATGAATACAATTGGATAATTGTTGAATCCTCTGCAATGTTTGATCCAGCTTCAAGATTGGAAATTCTGCAAATATATTTACCTTCATCATCTTGAGAAGCACCTACTATTGTCCAGAAAAATACACTACTTCCATCGTTAAAGGTTCGTTTTGCAAGATACACCAGATTTTGCGTTTGATAATGATATACATTTCCTATCGTAATCGCCACGGTCCGTCCATTACGCACACGGAGCATACTGACTGTGTAGTCTTCTTGTATGTTCCATATCGTACAACGGATTGCAATTAGTCCACCAACGGTAACTGGGTATACCATAGATGTTAATTCTACCCTTGGTTCAGCCATGTGCACCCCAGAAAATAATAATGCGAATAACCATACATTGAAGATAATAATTACCATAGACATTTCGGCAGCCATGTTAGCGAAGATGCCTAACGTCCGCATACGTGTTGCCGCCCCACCTTTTTACAGTGATTAATATCCACAACGTTATATCCAATTCGACTACTATGAATCCATATCGTACACACCATATGCACTATGCTAATATACAATGATGATACAATTTCCGAGAAATGTAATAAAATCTACTGTTCCTGGAGCAAATAGCATGTTATTTCCTCGATATCCTAGCTTCAAATATTCTGATTTGATCTGGACACCATATTCCGTCAACATACAAGCCTAGTACGAAATGGCTGCCTGATATCGCTGGAGGTTAACATTGTAATGATAATGAAAACCCGACATCCTAGTTTAATATTCATAATGCTATGCGTGTTCAGTTTGATTGACAGTTGTGTTCATGAATATTATGCGATCAAATAGTGTAACTATTTACTACCGACTGGTGGCGTGCTAGGTCGAATCGGCGGTGCATAGCATCAAATGTCTGAGCTGTGCTAATTAAGATAATTTAAAAATCATTGACAAATATTAAATAGTTTTAGTAACGTGTCCATTATCGTACGTTTAATGTTCAATTAATATTGTTGACGTCTGCATGGAAAGGGTGTTTCGAATTAAACGCACTTATTTTCCATTGTTGTTCTAAACAAGTTTAGATTGTTATCAATTAAAGGGTAATTGTAATCATGATTCATCATTATCGGTTAGCATAGTATTAAGGACTAGAATCATAACGATACTCATAGAACTACATAGTAATTGACTTGAACATCACATGCGATTTCCGACGATGAAGCACAACAATGCAACAGAAAACTCGACTAATATTTTAAAATTCTAAGTTTGTATACTTTAGAATCGCATAAACGCTATAAAGTTTTAGAAAGGATGGCTATAGAAATATATATGATGTACACATTATCATTACAAATTTCACAAGAAATATGAACATAAACTTCTTACCGCACGCAAATATTACATATTTTAACAGTAAATGGTAAATACTTTCATAAATAGAATTTAAGACATTAATTAATGTCCGACGTACAACTAAACATGTTTATTTAGAATTTTTAGATCGATAGGAGTCATGCGTGATCGTTCAGTATTAGCACACAGTTATGCATTGTCGACTGTCATACGGACCAAGTTATAGGCCTAATTAGTAGGCAATGTTGGGATTTCATCATATCTTCTTTGTTAACGTGGTTAAGGGTGTACTATGTGTTTAGTCTGAAATCGACCATTGTTCCATACGTATACATTCATTATGTTCATCAAACCCCTTTTACACTCAATGTCCTGTAGAACTGTTCATAAACCTCTTGTGGCATCAATACCTTGTTTTCAGGATTGTTTGGATCGTCAAGCGTGACGTATGTTCGTTCGTTAGTAGAACGCCTTTGTAATGACACATACACTGGCTCAGCCATATGGTTGCTAGCAGTACGCCCCCGTTGTGCAACATTAATCTCATTTGAAATCTTTTGATATTTACAACACAAAATAATTGTTGTTGTCAAAAATGTTACGCACAAAATACTTGCTCCAGTTGTAGACAGAAACAAATATAGAATTGTGGTTTGAGAATGACATACACTCTCTTCACAGCTCGTGGATTTAAATATGGTTTGTTTACCACCTGGCGTATCATCAGATATTACTGTGGGCGATATTCTATTATTTGTGGTTATGATAATTTTGCTTAATACTTGTATTGGCCCAATTCTGCATTCCCGTTGCCTATCAGGGAATCCTTGACTAGACATGTGACATAGACACACCATTCCATGATGTCCCGTTTCTGTTAACAAAGTAATCTCAGATGAAACCATATCACCACTCGTTGTGTTGCGAGGTGTGATAGGAATTGATGGATTATTACAACTCCAATTTAATTCCACTGTTGGAAAGCCCTTGGCAGAGGTGCACGTTAATCTAAGTACATTATTCGTAGACGATGTTATTGGTTTGGTGGGAACACTTTGACAAGCTGGATACACATCGTTCGGAAAAGAATATAAGTGAATATTTATCGAGTCCTCCGCAATACCGACTTCATATCCATCTTGCCATGTATTTACTCTGCAAACATATCTACCTTCATCATTTTCTGAAGCATCTACTAAGGTCCAGAAAAATATATTACTCCCATCGGTAAAGGTTCGCGTTGCCATGTATACCAGATCTTGTGTCATGTATACATAACCTATAGTTATTGGCACAGTACGCCCATTGAAAAGACGGAGCATTTTGACTGTGTAACCCTCTTGCATATTCCATATCTGACAACGTATTGCAATAAGTCCACCTAAAGTAACAGGGTGCACCATAGACGTAACCTCAACCCTGGATTTAGCTGAGTCCACGAACGATGATACTAACGCGACTGAACATACTAATACAATTACTGCCATCGTCATTGTCGTAGCCATTTTCCCATAGAAGCACAATACCGTCCGTGTTCGATGCCCCACCTTTTCACAATGATACTACTATCTACGGCAATGTAGTAATCAGAAACAGCTATGGTCATTATATCCATAATCAGAAACAGTTATGGTCATTATATCCATATGTTTCAAACATGTTAAATATCCGTAAATTATCTAGAGGTGTTCTATTTCCAAGAAGCGTGCATCCTTAGCAGTTCCACTATTTCGCTGGAGTACATGTATAATAATGTTAGAATAGCAAGTCACGCTAGAACAAGAATATAATTATGTCTCACTGACGGGCAAGGTGGTAATGCTAATGAGCCCCACCGACATCCTAGTGTAATATTCATAATGCTATGTCTGCCTCGTTTGATTGATAGCACAATTCATGAATATTAAGCGATCGAAAATCTTATTAAATGTTTACTACTGCCAACTGGTGGCGCGCTTTATGTAATCAGTCTCAGCGGCACATTATCAACAGATATTGATGTGCCCTCACTATGTATATGACTTACAAAATATAAATGAGATGGTTAATAAAATCATGTACCAGAAAGCTACAAAAACCATACACTTGTAAAATGTAATATGTCTTAGACCATTTCAATCATTTATGCTTTGACGTAATCAATGTTTGATAATGTAGTTGGTGATAAACAGTTGTCTTCTAATTTCCACATTTCTGAGACTTTGTTAATATTAAACGGAAGCATGTATTTCTAGAATAAGTCTCGTACTAAATCCAACACACTTGGGTGAGCCCAAACTGTAAAACTTGAAATACAATTTATTTGACTTATGGTCTAAAATTGATTTTGGAAATTTTATAATTTTATAACAAGATCATTTAATTTAATTTTTTTCTTCTTCAAATGGCCAGATAATTGGAATGTGCAACCAACCTGCAAATGGTAAATGAACTCCAAGTGTCAGAACTAATTAATCAGCTCTGATTTAAATCCTGTGATACCTTTCTCATTTTTTGTTAAAAACAGAAGTGATCTTGTGATTAAAATAGCACTATGCTTTTATAAGTTGACAATCCAAAATAAATAAATATATATTTGCATGAAATTTAGGGTATATGATGACGAAACGCAGTAAATTGCAGAGTACGCTGACAAACGCCATGGTACTAACATAACATGATGTTAAAATACAATTATCTTTGGTATGAAATGCACTTCCTAATATCTACTTTTCATTTAATACTTTTTAAAACCATAAAAAGGCTATACACACTTTAAATGATGCCATTTTGGCCAAACATGCATTATAAATATAATTGCATGCAGTTAAAAAAAATTAAGCGCAAAAATTGTGATGAACATCGAATATGACCATGTGTTTTGAACTCGCATCCTTTCGTGTTACACACGGATTTCGGCTTTCGCGATATGATTTTAACTTAACACATTTATATTTGCTTGTATACTCACCTGAGGTAGTAAAAGTATACATTTTCGGAAGGGAAATTGCATGAGGAATCCAAATATGCCATTGAAAGTATAGTACGACTAAAATGGTATGATTCACAATGTTCGGAAAAATATCAGATTTTTAAATTTTAATTTGAGATCCATATATTTGTTATACATACTCCTATCATTATTCACTTTACATATTTATATTTCTCATGAAATTACCCATCAGATGATATATAATTGTCAAAGGTTACTACGTCGGTAAGGTAATTATACCGGCTAATGAATATCTCCAATTTTTATTTTATATATTTTGAGAATTTTCAGAAATATTTTTTATGGATGTACCCTTCCCTGATCTAAACTGCATTTCTGAATTCCTCTAGTTACAAGCTTTTCAAAAATGTATACTTTTGCTATCATAGGTTGACAACTTTTTCTGTTATAGTCATTTTTATAAATCCGGTAAATTGAGGCTGATTATTCATGTTGACTGTGTTGCGAATAGGAAGAAAGCTGATGATCATGGTCTTATCCATAATTAATTAGTTGTTACAAATAGTTGACAAGTTTGTTGAATCGCATACTGAAAGACTATTAAAATATCCTTTAAAATGGGACCAGAATGGTGTTTGTAACATCAGGGAATGACTAGTTATTGTAAAAAGAACAAAGCATGAAATTATCCCGACTGAGTTTGTACAGGCGGCACTCATTCCGGCGGCACCCCTTCCGGCACTACCCCTGGTTTCCAAGCTTCAAACAGCTGTAGCTCCCCTTCTGTATTAGCTATACCAATGCCATTTTGCAGACACATATCTCGTTATTAGGGATTTAAAATATACAACATTTGTTGAGATAGCTTTTGTGGTTTTAAAAATATGGAATATGACAGCATGAAACTAAAAAGTGTAACAGCACCACCTTATTGGGAGGCGAGCTAATAACGCGTGACCATATAATATATATATATATTTTTTTAACTCAACAGTTTTTCCGAATGTTTAGAGACATGCGTAACATATCACGATTCCCCTATTGATTTAAAACTTGATTACAATAAACACATCTCATACGTTAGTATTATTCACACCCCTTTAACACTCAATGTCCTGTAGAACTGTTCGTAAACCTCTTGTGGCATCAATACCTTGTTTTCAGGATTGTTTGGATCGTCCAGAGTGACGTATGTTCGTTCACTAGTGGAGCGTCGTTGAAGTGACACATACACGGGCTCCGTCATGCGGTTGCTAGCAGTACGTCCTCGTTGTGCAACATTAATCTCATTCGTAATTCTTTGGTATTTACAACAAAATAGAATCGTAGTGGTCAAAAATGTCACGCATAAGACGCTTGCTCCAGTTGTAGCCAGAATCAAATATAATATCGTGGTTTCAGAAGAACATTCGCTGTTATTACAGTTTGCAGATTTAAGTATGTTTTGTTTATCGCCTGAAGAAGTATCATCAGATATCAACGTGGGCGATGCTCCATTTCTCGTGTCAACGGCACTTTTGCTTAATATTGTAATGGGTCCAATTCTACATTCCCGATGTCTGTTAGGAAATCCTTTACTGGATAGTTGACATGAACACACCATGCCACTATGGGTCATTTCGCTTATAAAAGTGATCTCAGATGAAGCCATATCATGACTGGTTGTATTGCGAAGTGTAAAATGAAATGAAGGATTATTACAACTCCATTCTAATTCCACCATTGGGAAAGCCTTTTCTGAGGTGCATGTCAGTCTAAGCTTATTGTTAACATATACTGTTACTGGCTGGACTGGATCACTTCGGCAAGCTGGATACAATGTTTCCGGAAATGAATACAATTGGATAATTGTTGAATCCTCCGCAATCGTTGTTCCAGCTTCAAGATTGGAAATTCTGCATACGTATTTACCTTCTTTATCTTGAGAAGCACCTATTATTGTCCAGAAAAATACATTAATCCCATCAGTAAAGGTTCGTGATGCTAGATATATGAAATCCTGTGTCAGATATGCATTTCCAATCGTGATCGGCACGGTCCGTCCATTACGCACACGGAGCAAACTGACTGAATAGTCTTCTTGCATATTCCATATCTGACAACGGATTGCAATAAGTCCACCAACGGTAACTGGGTGTACCATAGATGTTAATTCTACCCTGGGTTCAGCCATATCCACCCCAGGAAATAATAATGCGAAAAACCATACATTGAAGATAATAATTACTATAGACATCTCGGCCGCCATGTTAGCGTAGATGCTTAACGTCCGCATATGTATTGCCCCACCTTTTTACAGTGATTAATATCCACAACGTTATGTCCAATTTGACTACTATGAATCCATATCGTACACACCATAGCACTATGCTAATATACAATGATGATACAATTTCCGAGGAAGGTAAAACATAGTGTTCCTGGAGCATATAACATGTTATTTCCTCTATCCTAGCTTCAAATATTCTGCTTTGATCTGGAGACCATATTCTGTTAATATGTAATCACACAAGCACAGTACGAATATTCTGTCTGATATCACTGGAGGTTAACATTGCAATGATAATGAAAACCCGACATCCTAGTTTAATATTCATAATGCTATGCGTGTTCAGTTTGATTGACAGTTGAGTTTATGAATATTACGCGATCAAAGAGTGTAACTATTTACGACCGACTGGTGGCGTGCTACGTCGAATCGGCGGTACATATGTGACATAGCATCACATTTATCATTTATGTCTGTACTAATTAAAATCATTTAAAAATCATTGACAAACATTAAATAGTGTTAGTAACGTGTCCATTATCGTAGGTTTGATGTTCAAATAACTTTGCCGTCTTAAAAGGGTGTTTCGAAATAAACGCACTTATTTTCTATTTGTTTTCTAAACAAGTTTAGATGTTGTCAATGTAATAACATTAAAATAAAGAGCAATTGTGTTTATGATTCACAATTATCGGTTACTATTTAGCATAGTATATGGGTCATTCCACCAGTTTAGGTTATAACACGATGTCATAGTTTTAAACTATGGTTCAAATGTGCAAAAATGTATCTTATTGATGTTGAGTGCAGGGTTTTACTATCTTGCAAAGTTTGCATTGATTTCATCAAAGTTGTTTCAAGAATGAAACACGCGTACGCACGCAACATTTTGCCAAGGTATTTACCCTTTTTAAGTAGTCTGTATCTCAAGTATTGTATCCCCTCCCCAAATATTTCAATATATCATGTTTTGTAATACATGTTTTGTATTTTGTTTTAGTGAATAACATTTAGTATATAGAAATAATAGGCATATTGAACATTTAGTATGTAAAATAAATTAATGCAATTCTTCTATTTTTCATGGTTCAATATTTAAAAAGGTTGAATACTATGCAACAATGACACCATGGTATTTACGTTGCACAGGTACGAGTTTTCATTATATCTTGAACACACTTTGATGGAATCATTGCAAACTTTCCCAGATAGCAAAACACTCCACCATACATCAGTAAGATGCATATTTATCGTGGTGTAACAACGCCAGGCTTTTGCTTTTAATTGTATCTCCTCCTCCATCAAATTACTTGTAAAATTGTCATTGTATTTTGTCTATGTTGATATGATTGAAAATAAATTTTATATTGAATTTGTATTGAATTGAAATTGAATTGAGTTTTTCCAATTGGAACCATACTTTTTAAAATATGACATCATATTACACTTCATGACCCAACCTCGTGGAATGACCCATATAAGAAATAGAATCATAATGATACTAATAGAACTAATAACTACATAGAAATTAATATATTAAAATCACATGTAATTTCCTGAAGCACAACAATCCCGACAACAATGCAACCCAAAACTTGACTAATATTTTAAAATTGTATGTTTGTAAAATTTAGAATCACATAATCGATATACAGGGTGTATCATAAATAACGCAACACTTTTTGTCGCGAGCTCTACGATTACGGCAAATCACAAATCACTCTGAAATTTATATATTCTGTTAGGTCTACTTATTGGCTACCACATAGTCAAATTACATAGTCAAATGTTCTTCTCAGGTGAATATTAGCAAGACACTTTAATAACTCATTGTACTTAAATAATTGTATTCAAACTCATCATACTGAGAAGAAAATGTCATGTTAAAGGTATCAAATGTCTGGTTATTACAGTATCATATCAATAGTAATTAAATCTAGCAATAAATTAGTTGATAGTTAATGACACAACTTGAAAATCCAGATTACAAAGTCTGTTTGCATATCCTCTCTCTTTTTCTCTCGTTAATGTCATAAATAAAACAGTATGGCACATTATTCAAAAGATAAACAAATGGAATAGTCCAGTGAAGGTAGTAATTGTCTTGAATGAATCAGTCATTGTTAGTCTGTTGTGAATGGGACATTATGGTGCTGCTCGACCCTCAAAATGCTGTCCTTGCTTTAAGATGCATCGGCGAGCGCGTTCCTGCATGTGAAGCACTGCTCGACGTGTCATCCGAGTGCGCCTGATTTCCTAAATAGCGTTTGTGATGCGGCTCCTAAGATCTTGGAGAGTAGTTTGTGGTGTCTGGAAAACTTGGGACTTAACATAACCCCCAAATAAAAGTCTAACGGTGTAAGATCTGGAGATCTTCATTTTTTACACGATTCAATGATTTTATGTACCCACTACTCAAACAAAGGAAATTAAGATAAACCATTCCAGACATTAATAATAATAATAATAATAACACGCACTTTTAAGCGCCTTACTTTTAGAAACGACAAAACTCAAGGCGCTTTACAATGACTAAAACAATATAAAATATACAGAGCAATATTATAGTGTACAAAAGGTTAAAATACATCAAAATAATTAACGCAAACCAAAAACCATCATAAAAAGTACCAGAGTACCTAAGTTACAAATTACATTATAAAACAGACCTGACAAATATATGAAACATAATTAAGCATCAACGGTAACATTGGCATGTTGTATATACAAAAACCAAGGGAAAAAACAACCAAAATGTATAAAATGGCAGAGATCAAAACGTAATGCACGGGACAAATATATAAAAAGCCGAAAAGACCAGGCAAATATGTGAAACATAATTAAGCATCAACGGTAAAATTGGCATGTTGTATATACAAAAACCAACGGGATAAAACAATTTGTATAAAATGGTCAGAGATCCAAACGTATTGCACGGGCAAATATATAAAAAGCCGAAAATAGCACCAAAACAAACGTGAAATACTGAGTGGATTAATGACACGAAATAACAAAAAGCATAAAACAGAGGAACAATAATAAAACTGGTTATGGTGATCCAAAACGCATTGCACATGGAAGAACGACAAACACAGTCCGTGTCATACTATTTGAATCACCTGCACCGTCAGAATTGTGAACAATGTACATGCAGCAATATTTAAAAGAGAGTTCAGATAATCAGTAGTCCAGATTTAAATGACCAAATTGAATAAGTATGTCTTAAGCAGCGATTTGAACTCCTGAATTGAAGCAGCTTTGCGAATGTTCAAAGGGTGATCGTTCCACAATCTGGGGCCTGCGATGGAGAAAGCCCGATGTCCGAAAGTCTTTGTCGTGCTTTTTGGGACGACGAGAAGCTCACGGGAGCCAGAGCGCAGATTAGCCTTAGGATGATATGGTTTAAGTAGACCAGAAAGATAGTTTGGAGCAGCATTGTGTAGTGACTTATACACGATAAGTAAGAGCTTGAACATTATTCGTTTCTTGACCGGAAGCCAGTGGAGATCTCTGATAACTTGGCTGATGTGATCACGCTTCTTTGCGCCTGTTACTAGCCGTGCGGCCGAATTTTGAATTCGTTGCAGTTTGGAGATTAGTTTGTCAGGAAGACCATACAATAGGCAGTTACAATAGTCTAATCTCGATGTGACGAATGCGTGCACAAGTTTTTCCGTTGACTTGCGGTCAAGGTATTTTCGGATCTGTCCGATGGCACGTAAAGCAAATGAGGCTGATTGGCACAATTTATTGACATGGGCAGTCATTGTCAGATGTTTGTCAAAGATCACACCAAGGTTTCGGGCATTAAGGTTACATAGGCAAAATCAAAGTTTTTAGAACGAACGATGTAAAACGAGTTTTGCACTTCTCTACTTATACCTTTAATATCTCAGCGAATAAATAATCGAAATCGTTGTAATTTGACTATGTGATAGCCAATAAGTAGACCTAATAGAATATACAAGTTTTAAAGTGATTTGTGTTTTACTGTAACCGTACAGTACTCGACAAAAAGGGTTACGTTCTTTTTGATACACGCCGTATACACCTAGCACAAAAAGTCCCTGACCAGGTGTTTTGATGTTGGCTAATTCAAAATATATAATTTGCAACGACAAATTCTTACAGCACGCATGTTATACAGTTTAACAGTGAATGGTCAATACTTTTATAAATAGAATTTAAGACATTAATTAATGTCCGCCGTTTTATCTCCAACAACCAACCAGGTTTATTTACATCGATAGGAGTCATGCTTGATCGTTCAGTATTAGCACACCATTGTCGATTATCATACGTGCCAAGTTATATTGGCCTAATAATACTAGCGGCACCATGTTGGGATTTTGATCATATCTTCTTTGTTAACATGGTGAAGGGTGTGCT
This sequence comes from Ophiura sarsii, assembly GCA_035610835.1. Taxonomy (NCBI): domain Eukaryota; kingdom Metazoa; phylum Echinodermata; class Ophiuroidea; order Amphilepidida; family Ophiuridae; genus Ophiura; species Ophiura sarsii. The sequence continues at coordinate 115,528,798 of CM069441.1, read as the reverse complement.
ATTTGTTTCTGAAATTGACCATTGTACCATACGTATACACCCATCAAACCTCGTTTACACTTAGTGTCCTGTAGAACTGTTCATAAACCTCTTGTGGCATTAATACCTTGTTTTCAGGATTGTTAGGATCGTCAAGAGTGACGTATGTTCGTTCGATAGTAGAGCGCCTTTGTAGTGACACATACACAGGCTCACTCATGTGGTTGCTAGCAGTACGTCCCCGTTGTGTAGCATTAATCTCATTGGAAATCCTTTCATATTTGACATGTTTGAAGCAAAGACTGATCGTAGTTGTCATAAAATGCTGCAGATAGAACCAAATATAGGATTGTACTTTAAGAAGAACAAACGTCCTGTATACGCGTAGGCGATACTCTATTTCTCGTGTCAATGACACTTTTACTTAATATTGTTATTGGTCCAATTCTATCTATCCTTTACTGAATACACCATGCCCATATGGGTCATTTCGGTTATAACAGTAATCTCAGATGAAACTATATCATGACTTGTAGTTGTATTGCGAATTGTAAAACGAATTGAATGATTATTACAACTCCATTCTAATCCCACCGTTGGGAAAGCCCTTTCTGAGGTACACGTAATTCTAAGTTTGTCATTAACATATAATGTTGCTGTCTGGACTGGATCACATCGACAAGCTGGATACATTGATACCGGAAATGAAAACAATTGGATAATTGTTGAATCCTCTGCAATTTTTGATCCAGCTTTAAGATTGGAAATTCTGCATACATATTTACCTTCATTATCTTGAGAAGCACCTACTAGAGTCCAGAAAAAATACGCTCCTTCCATCGGTTAAGGTTCGTGATGCCAGATATATTAGATTCTGTGTCAGGTGTGCATCTCCAATCGTAATCGGCACAGTCCGTCCATTATACACGCGGAGCATACTAATTAATTATCGTCCTCTTGCATATCCCATACCGTACAGCGGATTGCAATAAGTCCACCAACGGTAACAGGGTGTAACATAGATGTTACTTCTACCTTTGGTTCAGTCGTGTCTACCCCAGAAAATGATAACGCGAATATCCATACTATCATAATAAGTGCCATACACATCTTGGCAGCCATATTAGCGTATACGCTTATCATCCGCATACGTGTTGCCCCACCTTTTTACAGTGATTAATATCCTCAACGTTTTATCCAATTTGACTACTATGAATCCGTATTGTACACACTATAATCACTATGTACATACAATGAGTATACAATTTCCGAGAAATGTAATCAAATCTACTGTTCCTAGAGTATATGGCAAGTATTTTGCACAATAGAAGCGATTAACCAGGTTTATCTTCGAAAAACCTGGTTTTTCAATCGAAAAACCAGGTTTATCGTTCGAGAAACCTGGTTTATCGAAGAAAAATCAGGTTTATCGGTCGAGAAACCTGGTTCTTCGAAAAAACTATGACAATCGACGATAAACTTGGTTTTTCGATTTGATAAACCTGGTTTTTCGATTCGATTGTAATATTTATTGAAAAACCAAGTTTATTAGCCGAGAAACCAGGTTTTTCAAAAAACTATGACAATCGAAACGATAAACCAGGTTTACCAAATCGAAAAACCAAGTTTATTGTCGATTGTCATAGTTTTTTTTTTGAAAAACCAGGTTTCTCGACTTGGGTTTTCGATTGTCATGTTTTTTTTGATAAACCTGGTTTATCGAGAAAAAACCCTATGACAATCGATCGAAAAACTGGTTTTTCGACGATAAACCTGGTTTATCTCTTCTATTGTGCAAAATACTTGCCATAGGAGTAAATAACATGTTATTTCCTTGATATGCTAAATACTTGCCATAGGAGTAAATAACATGTTATTTCCTTGATATGCTAGCTTCATATATTCTGCTCACATACATTAGAAGTATAAGTTGTGACCCATGCCCTCTATCGCCCATAATTTGTTTTCTGGATGTGTCCAATAAATTGGATTGACCCCCAAGGTTATATAACTACTTACCAACGACATAACAACGAATGTCAGCCAGAGTTGACCTCTATGTTAATGAGTTGCGCACAGAAAATATTGATTTTGTAAGATTCTGTAAATACTAAACTTAGATCGCCTATAGAAGGTTTTTTGGCTGCATTCAAACCAAGTATGTCCCTGTTAATCCCCTCATTATGCCATAAATGTTTCCTAAAGCACAGCGATATGCCTCCTAGATCACAACTCATGACAATAAATTAGCCCGATACATTGAAAACACAACTGTTTGCAGGCGGGCAGCACCCATTTTTTTGGCCGCGAGGGCATAAAAATAGCCTAATTAGAAATAAGTAGTTTTTCGCTAATTGTCATAATGTTGAACTTTAACGCCCGTACAATACTTTTAGCTACAGTTTGCGGCATATATGTTGACCGTATGACACCGTACGGCTGAGCAATAAATAAATTTGTAATCGTCTTCGGAAATAAACTTTTGAGGGCAACCATGATGCTATAAAACTAAACTGGATCTCCACATCCCTATATATCGCCGACATTTAATAGGTTTAAAAAAGAACGTGGGTAAATAGTGAATACGGGAAGGATTTACTCTACATATAACCACAACAATGAAATGTGGATAATATTGTGACGAACGCGAAAAGGAAATATTATTGTGCGATCGATTTCGGGTTGTGCCCGTTAGTGGACAAAAGGAACATTAACACCAAGGACATAGTTAGTTGAATTTATTCCTCCACAACATTTGTTTAGCACAATCAGGGCATTGACCACATACAATTATGTCATTGTGCCCTATGTTACTTTAGTAAGGTCACGTACCAATGTTCATACACAGAGTGAACAAAGTTTGTGGAGGACAAATAAAACGAACCCGCGAAATTCAACAGACTTATGCATAACGTGTAAAGCAATAGGTGACTGGTCTCTATAATGGGATTTAAATAACAATCATGTTTAAGATCGACAATGTGATTAGTGCTTTAAAGGGACATTAAGTGGTGTTGAAAACTTTAAATGTTTAAGAATTTACTTCAGAATTCAAGATGAACATTAAAAATTGCCATTATTGTTGTTTCTACTAACAAAATCACAGCAAAACTTGATTAAAACAATATCATCGCTATTTATTGAAATACGCCCTCTATGCACATATGGTTCGAGTTATGTATCACGCTTACTGCAGGAGAATACTGTCGGACGTAAAATGCTCGTTGCGGCTGTACGAGCATTTTTGAATCGACGTTTTCTTGTACAAAGAGGGCTGATTTTTCTTAATCCTTATAGGTGTAAGTTCATACATGTAATACAATTATACATGTAAGAATATACTAATCCCAGTTTTTATCATAATTAAGGGCGCAGTCTCCAACACATCTCTTAGTGCCCCTTAAATCATGGATCATTGATATCCCTTCTGTATCTACTATTCCTATGGTACATGCCATTATAATGTAGTAAAGAAAGAATGCATGGAAAAGTACATGTACCTATAAGATGACTATGAGACTGTACATTGCTGTACATCCCTTACTAAAGGTCAAATCTAAAGGTTTATCTTGGTGTACATTTTTAACACATTATTTGGCTGGTAAATACCACATATTTGATATCAATGGAAAGCTTGAAACATATTTTATCAGCTAGAATTACTTATTCTGTGATTAAACTACTCTCTTTGAGAAATGCCATCCGCAAGTACGAAGTTTCACGTATTTCGCATGACATCGGTGTTCCCCACCTTACTGACTGGCCTTTTAAAAGGTATGCTACCCCCAAAGTATGCCAGCCGGTAGCCTTAGTCCCACTCTTCAAAGTGTTATGCATTTTATGGATGAAATGTCCGGCATTTTTTTAATAAAAAAGCCACCAAGAAATTGTATGTTTTCCCAAATTACCCGGGTGTGGCAATCAACGGCAACATTATTACCATTTCTCAACTATTGAGGGCAGTGCGTATAAGTATAGTAAAAACATAAGAACGTAATCTATGTGTGCTTTGATCTGGACATCATATTCTGTCAATATATAATCGTCTGTCTGATATCCTAGAGGTTAACATTGCAATGATAATGAAAACCCGACATCCTAGTTTAATATTCATAATGTTATGCGTGTTCAGTTTGATTGACAGTTGAGTTCATATATTGCGCGATCAAAATAGTTTAACTATTTACGACTGACTGGTGGTGTGCTACGTCGAATCGGTAGTACATATGTAAAATAGCATCACATTTAAGTCTGTGCTAATTGAAATAATTTAAAATCATTGACAAACATTGAATACATAGTTTTATAGCTTTAGTAACGTGTACATTATCGTCCGTTTGATGTTCAAATAGCTTTGCTGTCTTGAAAGGGTGTTTCGGAATAAACGCATTTCTTTTCTATTTCTTTTCTAAACAAGTTTGGATTTTTATTATTCTAATAGATTGGGGGGGGGGGGGAGGCAATTGTATTTATGAATTACCCTTGTCGTTTAATATTTGGCCTAGTATATAAGGAATAGAATCATAACGATACTTATAGAACCCGATAACTATGAGTAATATTAATATATGAACATCACATGTAAGTACAACAATGCAACCCAAAACTCGACTAATGTTTTTAAATCGTAAGGTTGTATAATTTAGAATAAAACAGAAACTATAGAATTTGAGAAAAGTTGGTGTACGCAATATCATTACAAATGTCACCGGAAAATGGACATACATTTCCAACGACAATTTCTTACAGCACGCATGTCATGCATGTTACATATTTAACAGCAAATGGTGAAAACTTTCATGAATATAATTGACATGACATGGATTAAATTAAAATCCGACGTTTTGTCTCCTACGACCAAGTCCTCTATATACCCTTTACACTGAGTGTCCTGTAGAACTGTTCGTAAACCTCCTGTGGCATCAATACTTTGTTTTCAGGATTGTTGGGATCGTCAAGTGTGACGTATGTTCGCTCGCTAGTAGAGCGCCTTTGTAGTGACACATACACAGGGTCGGTCATGTTGTTGCTAGTCGCACGTCCCCGTTGTACAGCGTTAATCTCATTCGTGATTAATTGATATTTACAACACAAAATAATTGTTGTGGTTAAAAATGTTACGCATAAGATGCTTGCTCCAGTGGTAGACAGAATCAAATATAGGATTGTACTTTCAGACGAACATACATTAGTATTACAGTTTGCAGATTTAAGTATGGTTTTTTTACCACCGGTTGAATCAGATATCAACGTGGGCGATACTCTATTTCTCGTGTCAACGACACTTTTGCTTAATATTGTAATTGGTCCAACTGAACATCTCCTTTGCCTATCAGAGAATCCTTTACTGGATAGTTGACATGAACACATCATGCTACTATGGGTCATTTCGCTTATAAAAGTAATCTCAGATGAAACCATATCATGACTTGTTGTATTGCGAGGTGTAAAATGAATTGAAGGATTATTACAACTCCATTCTAATTCCACCGTTGGGAAAGCCTTTTCTGAGGTGCATGTCAGTCTAATTTTGTCGTTAACATATGTTGTTACTGGATGGACTGGATCACTTCGGCAAGCTGGATACAATGTTTTCGGAAATGAATACAATTGGATAATTGTTGAATCCTCTGCAATCTTTGATCCCTCAACAAAATCGGAAATTCTGCATACATATTTTCCTTCATTATCTTGAGAAGCACCTACTATTGTCCAGAAAAATACACTACTTCCATCATTAAAGGTTCGCTTAGCAAGAAACGCCGGATTTTGCGTGTGATATACATTTCCGATCGTAATCGGTGCAGTGCGTCCATTATACACGCGGATCATGCTGACTGTGTAGTCTTCTTGCATATTCCATATCGTACAACGTATTGCAATAAGTCCACCAACTGTAACTGGGTGTACCATAGATGCTACTTCCACTCTTGGTTCAGCCGTGTTCACACGAGCAAGTGAAAACACAATAAACCATACTAAGATTGACATACACATCTTGTAGTCACTATTAACGCCGGGTATTAACGTTATTGTTATACGTCCGCATATGTTGCCACACCTTTTTACAATGATTACAATATACACCGCTGTATCTCTCGTATCGCTATAAGCACAATGTATACAATACTAATACACAATGTAGATACAGTTCCTGAAATGTAGAATGAATTTTCTACCTCTTGAAATGACTTGTATCTACTCGATATACTAATTCAACAACATGTCTGCACTGATTTCGTCGTAGCATTGGCTCGTATAAATATATCAACATAACGAGCACAATGCGAATAGAATATCTTGTTAACATCGTGATGATAATGAAAACCCGACATCCTAGTTTAATATTCATAATGCTATGCGTGTTCAGTTTGATTGACAGTTGAGTTCATGAATATTACGCGATCAAATAGTATAGCTATCTATGACCGACTGGTGGCGTGCTTTGTCAAGTCTACAGGACGTATTCCAAATACCAAAACATACGGGATCAATGACAGTTATTGTCAAATCTTAGTAACGGATCCTTTATGATATAACCTTGATGTGGAAAATAGTTAGGCCATGTTCAAAGTGTTTACGAGTTACATGTTTAAATAGCCTATTACTCGTCAAAGAAGATTTCTTGTGCACGGTCCAGCCAGCATGCTTCACATAGATCACATGGCCACTGATTTCTATCACCAGTGTTTACTGGTTCCCATTGACATGCATTGCAATGAAAGGCATACAATGTTGTTAAACAAGGGTTTTTAAGGAAATCTTGCTGCAAGTATTACAATCGATGCGACTTCAATTCAGTCCTTATTTTTTGAATAACACATATGCATGTTTTAGTTGGGAATTTAACTTCTTTTTTTGAAATTATGCCTATCTGCGTCATGTATAATAGGGTGGAAGTCAATGGACCTGAAGCTGTTAATTAGGAAGCACTGCGCAACAAGTCTGAAAGACTTATCCCTTAGAATGACTTATCCCTTAGACTTGTCCGTGTGGCCCAAGGTACTATTTTCCAATACCTAACGGACAAATACCTATGAAATTTCAACTGATACCAATATAAAAATGCCCATGTCCAAAAGAATCCAACGGAACCCATCGGACAAATAGGCCATCGATTTATATTGATCTACTTATCAAGCCATTATGTTAAAGAGTCGTAAACTTGGATAAGTAGCGCCACTTGAAATATCACCATGGGTGTCAGCAGTCGATACGGACCAATTGATGAACCCTAATAAAGTTATGTTGACCAGTACACGATGTTTGGACGCTTGGTAGTGAAAGATCATACCGAGCTGGCTAGGCCATTTCGTTTTTCAATGCTTTATCAGTGACTATGTTAGATAATTAGTCTAAACAATAAACATTTATTTGTTTCTTGTTTTTGTTTTCTGGTTTCTCCCAGTGATAAATTTCTCCTCCCGCTCTATTACTGTAAAACCGTCAGTTATTTTTCATTTTGTTAGCCTATAAAGACAAAACACGCTCCCGTGAAATAGTAAATGTAAAACATAATTACGCATGATTGCATTTCATTCGGATATTTAAAGAATAGACGGGATACACTTTATAATGTTGACTTGGTATCCTTTTAATTATTGCGTACGTTACTAAATTATATAATTTACATGAACAACCACGTTGAAATCACTATATTTCGCAAACAGTTAATAATAATAATAAAGGTTTACCCGGCGAATTTCACACTATACATGTTCAATTAAGTAACAATTGCGTATACACTTTCCACGTGGCAATTAATTTTACCATTACAAAACTGAGATTTTTAAGAAACTTTTCGCAAATTTTAAAGTCTATCTTAAGAATTACTGAACCAATACTAGACAAGTGTGTAGAACTTTTAATGCACTTCTCATAATGATTCCGATATGGTGACCGTGCCATTAAATAATGTTGACAATGTTTAAACATGTTGTGAAGTTTAGTAGGACTGTCGTCTGCAGACGACTACCGCGTGGAAAGTGTTCAGATTATTTTGAATCAAGCAAAGTTTATTCTCTCGTCTGTTATTCCGGGTTGTTATTCTAACGTTGGTACTTTCAAAAATATGAATGATTCTTTATTTTAAATCAATTAAAAGGGTATAAAATGTTCGTCACACATTTATAATTGCGCAAATATTTTTTCTTTGTGTAGACCTGTCCTATGTTTTTCTTTGTAATAAGGTCGATGGTTTTTTTAGTTTTTTTTAGAGGAACCGTCCAAAAAGATATATAATCATTTTGACTGAATAGAAAATGTATAATTCTGACCTTCAGTGGAAATCGGAACAAAATCTAGAGGACAATGTTGGAATTAATGAACAAGAACAAATAATTGTATATACGACATTACAAATGAAGCCAAAGTTCACTTAAGGAAATGTCATGTTTCCAGGCGCGGATCCAGAAAGGGTCGGGGGGGGGGGGGGGGCGCCCCCCGGTAAAAAAAATCAACAACAAAAAAAGAAAAAAGGGAAAAGAGAGGGGGAGAGGAAAGGGGAAGGGAGGAGAGAAAGGGAGAAAGAGCCTTTAATTGAGGGACTGATTGGATGAATAAAATAACGTTGTATGTCGTGATATATATATGTAGGCCGATTATACAGGCGCGTGGCGGCCGGGGCCCACTTTTTTTTGCAAAGAAAGAAAAAAGGAAGAAGGAAAAAAAAGAAGAAACGGGGAAAGGGATTGCTTTTCAAAAAAATATTGGTTAAAAGTACACACCAAATCGCACCAAATGGGGTCGAAAATTGGGAAAAAACCTAATTCTGGGCCGGGGGGGGGGGGGGGCACTCAGACTCCCCCCTGTTCGAGCTTTTAAACCATGGTGTAAAGTCGCCAGTTTTCGGTCAGCGCCTATTTTCGGTCATTTCGCCCAAATCGTGTAATTGCATCGGTTATCGCCATTTTAAAGCAATACCGGGCATCAACTATAGGCGGCGTTTTTTTAACCGTCAGTTTATAACGACGAGGTCATTTTATTTCCTCGAATTTGGGAGAAAGTGACCGAAAATAGGCGCTGACCGAAAACTAGCGACTTTACCCAAATCAAGAATATATCAGTTATGCTCAACTTCTTTCATGCATTGATAAAAAACAAAATATTTATGGGCCATTCCACAAAAATGGGACCACTTGAGTTTTTATCATTCTTTGATCCGGGAAATCTTACTGCAAGTATATATCACAAATCTTTATTAAAATTATGGTAAAACTCGATGAGTTCTACTCAGAACACCATGGTTTGCCATACTTTGAATGACATTATCAGGTTCATATTTGTACTGAAAGGCCCTCAAAACCACCAAAACACTGTTTCCACAGCTCGATTTCTCAATTTTATGCTGCTGAATTTAATTCTCAATTCAAGTTTTTGTAATATTTTGGTACGAGTAAATGTAGCAAACGTATCAAACCAAAATATAAAGGCATTTAGTTCTGCCTACATTAATCTTAACGTGCACTTTTAATATCAAATGAACTTTCCACGAAATGTGTGTAATTTCCGATATCCGCACAGCTAGCGTTCCAACATAAATTGAATGTACTAAATTTGCAATCGTTTATGGACAATCCCCTAGCAAACCCACCACGCTATTAAAATTATATCACCTCGAAAGTCTCTGGCACATCATTTGGGCTATAAAAAGTGTTGAAGTTCAGTATTTCAAACGACTGTTTTAAGCTTGTGAACTCCGTGATCGATATTTCTCGGTAAAGTAGGTATTCTGTTACCGTAAGGTAATATGTTATAGGTCCAATGTTTTTCTCACCATTTGTGTCGAAAAAAATAGAAATGCAACCATATGGCTTGCAGAAGGTCCGAAAAGGGATGAAAACGTGAAAGGCGTTATCGTGAACGGCGTTATCCTGTAAAGTGTTATCACCCTCATTTGAAGAAAATATTGCAAGAGCACAATCTTTCTTCTTGGAAAATCTTTGAGAAGTCGAGATACAGCAGCGAAACATTGAAAACAGTGAGTTTGCTTCTTCTTTCGTGTTCTATATAACGCATTTCACTTTGTGAACCAAACGGTTTCTTCTAGAATATGCTGTAAGCATGTAAGTGTAAATATATGGCTCATAGTCCACATATATATACATACTACCGCGCTACACATAGCCAAATCGCTCTATTGAGCAAGTATTGAGCATGTGTTTTCATCAGGCTTATTGCGCGTGTGTATGTCAGGATAACCATGGATAACGCTGTTCACAGGGATAACGGAATTCCGAGACCCTAAAATGTCCATATCAATATAAAAAAAGAGAACAACTTCAGAATATGCGATGCAGTGTGCATGTAATTTAATACAATAGTTAATGTAATGGTACATACGCTTTTAAACGAAAATGCAAGCTATATAAAACATTTAAAGTGAAAATTAAATATTTGACCACTGTTTGACGGTCAATCTTGGGAAATTCAGCCCAAATGTATGGTTTAAATCATTTTTTAGTATTAAAATGATAAAACAAATAAAGTTTCTGCAACAGCTACATGATTTATGTCAGTTTCAATTGTTTTATCTTTGTTTCAATCCCATAACTATCATACACGTGAACGGCGTTATCCAAGAATAATACCATTAAAAATAGCATATAAAGTTATCTTTATATAATGACATACAATTTCAATGTTGGGCTTAAAGAAAATATAACAATTGATACATTACAAAAGGGAATATTCTTCTACTAGAGTAAAATTGACAAAACAAGTTTTGGAAAAAGGTACAAAATTGAAAGCACATAGTTGCCAAAAGCGTTGATTCATAGCAAGAGATTTGTTGAGGCTAAAAAATGAAATTCATTCTTCTGTCGCATAGCTTGTCAAATATTGTTATGGGGAGACCTCTCAACGACAAAAAAACAATAATTTTTATATCTTATTCGGACTTTAGTTAGGGATGCAATGACACTGCCAATGCAATATGACACTAAATAACGCCGTTCACCGAGTGAAAAAACATATAAAACACCTGAATTACATGGTTTCGTGGGTAAAAATGTGAGCAGTGGTGTTCGCAAACATTATTGTTCTAGTAACTTTAGCATATTGGGTCATCAAAAACGATCAAAGTCAGTAGATTTGAAACAATTTATTTTCATAATTTTCCAAAGCTGAAGTGGTCCCATTTTTGTGGAATGGCCCTTATTGGAAATGAATAGGTGGCCCTTTTAGATCAAATTTTGGTCAAAAGTATACACCAGACCGCACCAAATGAGTTCGAAAAGGGGGGGGGGGGCACATCCCCCCTCAGAATGAGTTCGAAAATTGAAGAAAAAAATCTACTCCTGAGGGGGGGGGGGGGGGGGGGGGGGGGCACATCCCCCTTCAGACTCCCGCCCCCCTGTTCGAGCTTTTAAAACATGTAAACTTAAATCAAGAATATATCAGTTATGCTCAACTTCTTTCGTGCATTGATAAAAAACAAAATATTTATTGGAAATGAATAGGTGGTCTTTTTTATCAAATTTTGGTCAAAGGTATACACCTGATCGCACCAAATGAGTTCGAAAATTAAAAACAATTCTACTTCATATAGATTCAGGCAGCAGTAAATTGCCTGTTTGGAATTTTGTCCAAAGCATTATGACGTCGACTAAATAGACTACCAGGATTTATGAAATACAATGATACTGAGCTGTTGTGTCGGCAACTTATTAGTACCTGGATTTGTTTTTCTTGAAAACCAAAAAAGCTGCCAGTTTTCATGGGTTTTTTATATCCTGTGCAATTGGTATAAACTTAATGTAGTTTGGAGCAGCTATTTGCAGATATGGTTATTTGGTTGAGATACCTAGTGATGTGAAAAGTCACTATCTGTTATAGCTGCCAGTTTTCTTTTTCTTTAAAAAAAGAATTCTAGGCCAGAGTTGAGAGGAGAAGATAAAGACTATTTGGGCCATGTGTCAGTGTGATAGCGATCATCATTCCGGGCATTAAATTGCCATTTGAAGATCTCCAGACTGATTGTGGTATCAACTTCATACGTACAGGAATTGTTTTGTTATCGTGTGTTCTAAAAAGGAAGTTATTCAAACCTCATCCGACTGATTGTTGTGTCAGCTCACTGTGATCAGGAAGCAATTTGGCAGTGTTTCAAAGCGATGAGAATCATATAATTCTACCATATTACCACCATACAATGTGTAAAAAATATCACCCACAGGCGTATTGATAATGTCTAAGAAAGCATTAACCCTAAACTCCCTGGGCGTGTTTTACCAATTAAGCTATCAGGATGAAATTTCGGAGGAAAGATCACTCTTCGCCAGGCCAGGGATCACCCGCGCCAGGGACGTCCAACGCCTAACTAATTGCGCTAACGAGAGAGCTCGAAAAGTTATCCTTTTCTAGACCTTTAGATAGATCGTCGGTCAGGCACGCGGTACCAGCAGCTTTTTGTGGTGGCCTTGGGGAAGGTTTCAAATGTTTGATAAAGATTAACGTGATCTCCACGATATGCATTGTTAAATCTAGAGAATGAGAACAACTCCGGGCATAAGTTGATTTTTCTCCTGTCATATTATGACCTTCAAAAGGTACTTCAAACAACCATCTTATCCAAAGTTTATTTCAACAACAAAACAGGGGTATTTACTTTTTTTAACGAGTGTAAATAAATCATGTGATTCATTTTGTACTTCTGTTTCCTTGTGCAAGGTGAACGACTTGATCATTGCATTGTTCCCACTTCCCAACACGCAACTTTGAGGAAGAAGTGTGTATACTCGGTTTCAATTGCCCTGTTTATTGTTATTTCAATCTGATGGTAAAGTCCCTATCATACTACCAGCTGTATCAAAAAGTATATATTTGCCTATTAGTGAATTTACCTATATGCTAATGCAATTCCCACTGTGATTTCATTTGCCTTCTTATAATAATAATACACCGTTCTTATAATATAAGCGTTTTTTTACAATACAAGCACAGTCAGTCCCAAAGCACTTTTGGCCAATTATTATCGTTGCCGTTTTGAATCGGAACCCTTTTGTCTCTACACTTTGGCGGCTACCGGTCAACAGTGCACAGCCTATCAGCACTACTTGGATTGGGATTCTAACAGCTCCCCAAATATCGCTTGGGTTGATGAGGTGATTGAGACTTATTCATACACTCCTAGTGTCGAGATAATCAGAAAACAAGAAACTAAAACTTGTATGCGGGGCGCATTCAAAGTGTCTAATGCACTCCGTGTGTGCGCTGTATGGGCCAATGTGCGCACCACACGCTTTGTTTTGATTCGTTTTTCAGGCATCGTGCATTTGCTCTTTATATACCAAAAAAGAAAAGGAAACCGGGAAAGGGGGAAGGGGGAGAGAAAGGGAGAAAGTGCCTTTAATTGAGTGACTGATTGGTGAATAAATTAACGTTGTATGTCGTAATATATATATGTAGGCATAGGCCCTGCAGGCGCGTCGCAACCGAGGCGACCATGGCCGCCCCACGTTTTTTTTGCAAAGAAAGACAGAAAATAAAAGAAGGTGAAAAAGAGAAGAAACGGTGGAAAAGGATTGCTTTTCAATAAAATATTGGTCAAAGGTACACACCAAATTAAATCGCACCGAATAGGTTCGAAAATTGAAGAAAAAACAATTCTGAGGGGGCCTTAGACTCCCCCCCCCCCTGTTCTTTTAAACCATGTATACTTAAATCAAGAATACATCAGTTATGCTCAACTTCTTTCGTGCATTGATAAAAACAAAATATTTATTGGAAATGAAGAGGTGGCTTTTCGACTGTAAAATGTTGGTCAAAAGTATATACCAGATCGCATCAAATGAGTTCGAAAATTGAAGAAGAAAAATCTACTTCTCAGGGGGTGGGGGGGGGGGGGGGGGGGGGGCACATCACACCTCAGACACCCTGTCCGAACATAGCTCGGAGGGCGGTGCTGCGCACCCCATTGGATAGTCCACCAACATAATTTTTTTCATCCTCCCGATAAACTCAGTCTCTGGCTCCGCCCCTGGTTTCCCCTTCTATTTTCGACATATAACAGTGAAAAACTATATAAATGTTTACATTAGAAACATTAAAGTGATGACTGACCTTCCCAAAATGTGTAGAATCTGATTCTGACCTAATAAAACAAAGTTTAATAAAATTTTACACGATACGGATTTGTCAGAGTTTAGCCAAAGTTAACACGCACGCAACACGCACCACGTGAATTATCTGAGGCGTAATTTGTATCCATTTTTTTGCTAAACTTTGAAACACTACTTATTTAAAAAAAAGTTTTTTCTAAGGGTTCTTTTTACTTAATGTCCATGTCCTTTAAATATAATCGAGAACACAAAATGCGAATTCATGAACAACAAGAATAACAATGACATCTTATCTCATCTCTGAATAAATAGAGGTTAAAGTTCAAAAAATTAAAAAAAACATTGCATTTTTTGCTATTTTCGTCGTATAATACGATTGAAAAAACATATAAATTGTAACATTAGAAACATACAAAAGTAATCACCGACCTCCCCCCCCCCTTGCGTATGTAAACTCTTATTCCGACCTGTTATTTACCATAACAGTACAAGAAAATTGAACACGTACCACGTGGCTCTTATTTGAAAATGATCTATCTCAAAATAACTGTGAAACGTAGGCGAGAAAAATATGTGTCCTAATTAACTTTATTTAGACATAATTATTAACATTAATAATATTTAGTCCCATCCACGGGAAAACTAATGCTACACAATAATACTGTTAATAGGCCGCGTGTGGTTTTAAATAATGATAAATCGAATTTTGTTGCGTTCAGGCGTCGTCCGTTGGCTGATGTTACGAGGAAATAGTTAAACCACAAAAGATGTTTGTGTTCTTTTGGTGTCAATACGAATCATCTGTATACACGGCACGTGATTGTACGTGTGAACTCACCAATTTAAATGGTCAACTGCACTCCATTGATAACCAGACAAGTTAATCGTTTTACGAGACAACTACGAAACTCGAGTCGCCAAGAGTGGCCTTTCAATAGGGCTAAAATCGATTGATCAATACGTCAAGTGCCACTTAATTGGCTCAATCGGGTAGGGTAGATTTCTCAAACGGACAAGTCTATAGAACAAGTTTTGATATTCTTAGATTGCTTTACTGGTGGGAAAGGTATAAGTTTTCGGAAGTCAACGGACATGCCTTTCGGACAAGTCGAAGGGATAAGTCATTCTAAGGGATAAGTCTTTCAGTCTTGTTGCGCAGTGCTTCCTTACTTTAACACATGTTTTGCATTATTTGTGTATGAGAAACGCACTGTTGGCACTGTAGCGGTGCTAAGCATGTTAGACTGCAAACGAACACTTCTTTGACTACCCTAAGAGCAAATGCATCATATAAAATAAGTAATCATTTATTCTTTTGTAGAAACAGATATGGAATAGAATCATCATTATTATAATTAAGCCCTGATAAACTAATAACTACAAAGTACTTGATGTAGGTACATTCACAGGTTACCTCCAATAACAACCACGCAACCCAATTACAAATTATGAATAATTTGTAAGTTTGTTATAATCAATATACGAGAAAGGTAGATTATAGAAATGTCTACTGTATACAATTACTACATTATTTATACCAAATCTACGAAGGCATGTTCAATTTAGCTTTGGCAACATCGAGACATGAGCTCTGTTATTCGAATAGTCATTTAATGAATAATTTGATTCAACAACAACAAAATCACATTTTCGTCCACATAATCCATGAAAAACAAAATATATCAAATGTGTCTTTAAAAATTAGACATTGGCGCACTATATAAATCATTAATGGAACCTCAATTGCAGTTTGCTTTCATTTGAAAGTCTAATTCTAGGTTGAATTCGCACCTGTGTTACTAATTTAATCATACGCTCGTATATTATAAATTAGGATTATTTAATAGGATAAAGTATAATTGAAATACAATACAATCTAAGTGCGGATAGTTTTGCGCTAGAAATTGGCAGCACCCTAGTTGATGCGACGTGATTCTGATGATTCACCAGCAGCAAAATTAAAGCGCTGTGAGCCATTTAGAAAAGGCGCTATATAAAAACTGATTATTATTATTATTATTATTTATTATTAAATAGGGTTAACTATCAGTGTATCTGTCCATTGATTTTTCTTCAAAACCAATGCATTTGTAATAATGTATGTCCCTCGTGGTACACTTTTCTGACACGCCTTGTATTTTATTGGTTATGACAATGAACGTTTAAATGTTGTTTGTAATACATTCATAAACAGCTAAGCAAGTTTAAGCAATTGTCATGGGTTCTCGGAGAAATCGGCAACATTTACACGAGATAATATAACACGGCGTACAATACATTAATAACCATGACCACCCTCGCGTAGTGCATGGTAGCTACAGTTTTGTTTCAAAACGCGCAATTCTGCAGTGCGTCTTTTTACTGCGCTTTTCCGAAGCAATACGCTGACGCATGGTGTACTCACCGCGCGGGGTTGGATTGAATGTTTGTGGGTTATTCGATACTAACAGGGGTACAAGTTGACAATTAATGTGGGCAATGAAACGTACTAATTTTAACAGATAATGTCTAAAGTATGACTGTTTAAGAATGAGACTAAAGGTTTTGTTTCAGAGCGAAACCCGTGTTATATTGTCTGACGTATATCACGTAGATGTTGACAATAGTAGTATTCCTTTGCGAAAAACAACTCCGTAAAATAATACTACCGTCCATATTTATGCCAGATAATATTAAACGTGTACGCTCTAAGACCAATACATTTATTCTCTATATATAAGACATAATTATCATATCCGACATTTTGTCTCCAACAACGTAGTCCTTTATACCCCCTTTACACTTAGTGTCCTGTAGAACTGTTCGTAAACCTCTTGTGGCATCAACACCTTGTTTTCAGGATTGTTTGGATCGTCCAGAGTGACGTATGTTCGTTCGTTAGTAAATCGCCTTTGTAGTGACACATACACCGGCTCAGTCATACGGTTGCTAGCTGTACGTCCCCGTTGTGTGCAGCATTAATCTCATTCGAAATTCGTTGATATTTATAACACAAACAAATTGTAGTTGTCAAAAATGTTATGCATAATATGCTTGTTCCAGTTGTTGCCAGAATCAAATATAGGATTGTGGTTTGAGAAGAGCATACTATGCTATTATTACAGTTTGCAGATCGAAGTGTGTTTTGCTTACCGCCTGAAGTATTATCAGTCACTGTCGGTGCAGATATTCTGTGTCCAAAATCATCAACAGTTTTGCTCAAGATTTGTATTGGACCAATTGTACATTCCCGTTGCCGATCAGGGAATCCTTGACTAGATAGTTGACATATACACACCATACCATTATGTCTCATTTCTGTCAACAAAGCGATTTCGGATGAAACCATATCATTATTGGTTGCGTTGCGGGGTGTGATACGAATCGACGGATTATTACAACTCCATTTCAATTCCACAGTTGGAGCACCTTTGGCAGAGATGCATGTTAATCTCAGTTCGTTGTTCTCATACAATGTTATTGGTTGGGTTGGAACACTTTGACAAACTGGATACACATTATTTGGAAAAGAATATAATTGAATATTTGCCGAGTCATCAGCTACTTTTATCTGAGATCCGTCTCGCCATGTATTTACACTGCATACATATCTACCTTCATCATTTTCTGATGCACCTACTAGAGTCCAGAAAAAAATATTACTTCCATCGTTAAAGGTTCGCCTTGCAACATACACCCGATTTTGCGTGTGATATGTAGTTCCACTCGTAATTAGTGCAGTGCGTCCATTATACACACGGATCATACTCAGTCTGACTGTGTACTCGTCTTGCATATTCCATATCTTACAACGGATTGCAATAAGTCCACCAACAGTAACTGGGTGTACCATCGATGTTACTTCTACCCTCGGTTCAACCGTGTCCACACCAGAAAATGACAAGGAGAACATCCATACAGAGAACAGAAATGCCATACTCGTCTCAGCAGCCATAACGTAGATGATGTACTACGTATGCGTTGCCCCACCTATGATTGCTTTCCAAAGCGTTATCTCCTATTTGAGCACTATGCATCTACCATGTACACGATACTAATACACAATGTAGAACACCACTTTGGAGATTTTAGAATTATCTTTCTATATACTTCTTGAACAAATGGCATGTATTTTCTGCAATATTTTCGTCACCATAATACTATAGCTCACAATCTATCTACATAAGCACAATGCGAATAGACATATATCGCTGGAGGTTAACATCGTAATGATAATGAAAACCCGACATCCTAGTTTAATATTCATAATTCTATGCGTGTTCAGTTTGATTGACAGCTCAGTTCATGAATATTAAGTTATTACATACAAACGTGGTATAGCTATTTGTGTAATCACCAGCTCAATAAAACAAGTAGTTACCACATGTGTACTATTGTGAATGCTGCCATGGGCAGAATTTATTTATGAAATCAGTCGAGGAAGTGGTATCATTAAATTGCCCACATCTTTCAAACATTACAGAGTAGTTGGTGGTGAATTAGGCTACACTAGTTCACCACCAGCTTTCAATCTAGTCACCATAAAACTGTCCATGAGTAACTAGTGCAATGAGAGTCCATCATCATCATCAATTTGACGCTACTCGTGTCTTTCATTCTTTAGGGACACGAGGCGTTGTGTCTATTGTTATTTCAGTGCCTTCACACGCCGCTGCCACTCAGTTCGGTTTTGGGCGGCATCAACGGTGGCATTAGGTTGTAAGCCTATGGCGCTCAAGTCCTCTTGGAGCTGCGCTTGATATGTACGGCGTAGTGCGCCACCGAGGCGGTACGGTTCAGTTACCTGGTTTTTGGGGTGCAGGAACACGGCGAGTGGCAGTTCTGGTCTCCGGAGGGCATGGCCTACCAGACGAAGTCTATTACGGGTCAGTGTCAGAGTCGCGGGCTCAATCAGTGCGCGGGCATACAGGTTGTCATTTGAGAGCCGCTCCGGGTAGTGCACGCCAAGACAGTAGCGCATCAGGGCACGATGAGATGCATCAATGCGACTGCCCAATGTTTCTGTAATTGCCAAAGCTTCGCAACTGTACAAGAGGACAGATTCCACGGTAGACTTGAACAGCTGCATTTTGGCGCCGTCGCTGGCTGAACTGTTCCACACAGCTGTGAGTTTTCGTGCTGCAACCCATGCAATCTGTCGCCGTCGTTGGAAAGCACTAATGTTCGCTGCCACATTGCATCCCAAATAGCAGAAGTCGTCGCATACCGCAAGGGTGACACCTGATGTGGTATGGATGTCCGTGTGTGGAGTGTCGCCAACAAACATGACCTTGGTTTTAGAGGCGTTTAGACGAAGGCCGACCTTTGCTGATGCTGTCTCGAAACGGTGCAATTGGCGCTGGGCAGCCTCTCCGTTGTCGGACATCAGTGCAGCGTCGTCTGCATATGCAAGAGCAGGGATTTTGACGGCAATATGACGTGCGGACATGCGCCTTCTCACAGTGTAACCATCCTCAGTGGTGAGCGATGTACGCATGATGTAGTCCATGACTATCACAAATAAGTACGGTGCCAGCGTATCGCCCTGTAGTACTCCCGAAGTTGTGTCAAACTCATCGGTGCAACCAGATGATGTACGAACGCACGCAGCGGTATCAGTGTATAGGGACATAATGGCGTTGATGAAAGTCACAGGAGTGTCGTATAAAGCCAAAATGTCTTTTAGGGCCTTACGATCAACACAGTCAAATGCTTTGGAGAAATCTACAAAGGTTATAACAATGCTTCGTTTTCTAGAACGGCATATGAGAGTCCATAGACATTACTTAATGTGGGGTTTCACATCCCCCAATGGCAAAATAACCTGTCACAGGTTATATCATAGGCAAATGAAAATTCCCATGTGAATTTGAGTTGCAGAGAGTCACTTGGCATTAATAGACTGTAGGCCGTGCATGTTTTAATGCTGGTTGCCATGGCATCAACATACCATTGATTTTTGAAATGTGTTGTAATGTAAGGTACATCTATATACCAACATTATAACATGGTTTATCAATTCATAATGAGTCAAAATATTTTTTTAATGATGATATCATGTCATTTTTGTGCCAATTTTGCGAAAATATGACCAAAATGGTCTATTTTGGCCAACTTGTAATTTTCAAAAGGTCACAGTTCAAAAACTATTGATCTACGATCAAAGTTGTGATTGACTTTTTTGTTTAAAACACTTATCCCAACAATATAACATACTTTTTATAGTCAATAGCTCATTTTGACTTCCCATTGAAACACATGTGACCTTTGACCCTAAATCGAGGTCTAGGGTCATAATGTGCAACCTACGAACGTGGGATAAGGTAAAATATTGATCAGGCATATATTAGCTTCATTTTAAGCCACATTTCATCTATCCCCTAGATGGAGAGTGCTAGATTGATTGATACAGACCTACGTCCCAGTGTCTATAAAGCCTCATACGGCCTCCTTTCAAGAGTGTCCGTAAGTGTATCCAAACCATAGGCGGTGGCTGGGGAGGTGGTGGTTGCTCAGTTCACGATTACAAGCAGTCTAAAAGAGGCCGATTTTGCTGACGTAGAGGGCAGTGTAGAATCCGAATATCTGCACTGCGTAGAGCGAAGGACGTGGGTCGCTGCTGGCCCCTTCATAAATTTAGTATATGTTCGCTTGTTCCTCCACAAATATATTTATGAATTTAATTCATCAATATTGTTTTATGACCGACTGGTGGCGTGCTCCGTCGAATCGACGGTTACGTATTCTTAATATTCGCATGTTGTTCAGGCCGTCGGAAAGGGTGCGACGGTGCGGCTTTGGTCGCATCAATATTTTCCAGAGGGGAAACTATTAATGGTAATACTTTTCCTTTTGGTCTTAATATTGAAGTTATCGTATCGTCAGTGAACATCGACTTCGTACTTTTAGCAAATTCACAAAATGTTAACTTCTAATAATGCCAGTTTTTAACCGAGATGTAAATGTCTAATGTACATCAGACCATTGGTGATATTCCTATCAGATAGCCTACTTAGATTGTGCAGAGTCTTGGTTGTAATTAATTATACAAGAATGCAATCATCACAGTATCATCTTTGTAAACAACATTTCATTACTAAGACCGTGTAAACCACACAAGCCTGTGTAAAACACACAATAAAAATAAAATGCATCAGTGTTAACAATTGCCTTTTTTTATGTTTATATTAAAACTGAATTATCATCACTCGAATACTTTAAAATGCGTCAGCTTCAGGGGCGAAGCCCCCATCAGGCCCCCGTAAAGGGGCTCTGCCCCTTTCAACCCTGCATGTTTGGTCGCACCAAAAATAAATTGCTTCCGACGGGCCTGTTATTGTTCGCATTTATCATGTTCTAACTTTATGATTTAAAAGATCCGATCCATTACTATATAACCTTGAGGTTAAAAATAGCCGACCCATCCTCAAAGGAATGTTTTGTTATTAAGCACATAGTTTTCTTATTTTACTAATCACGTTTATTTTATTAACCTTCTAGTGGTTACACGCTACATTATAACAAGTAATGATTTGGTCTTTCACAGAATAGATAAGGAATATAATCATAATATGATCATAATTGATGAAAACGATTGACTAGTAACTACAATGTACGTAGTGCCTTATGTCGTCACATTCACTTTCACGGGTTTATCTCCTATATTTCCACAATGCAGCATTATGAACATGCTAAAATTCTAAGTTCATGTAATTCATAGTCATCAAGAGTCAAAAATATTTATACGAGGGTCATTCAATAAGTTCTACCTCCTCCCTCATAACGTCGCTAATATTAATGTCAACCTCATGACATTTGTCACGATTATAGCTCCAAATTATAGCTACAAATGTGTAGTAAATGATAATTGATATATGTTTTACTTTTGTTATGACGCGGTCAAAGCCAGAGAGAGATTTTGGACAACGGACACAGAAAATGTTTTCGGTTTTTTTTCGTATTGTATGGTTAGATATAAGAGCATGATTTAAATACTGAAAATGTAAATGAATGAATGATATCTGAATATATTACAGTATTATCATGTACGAGCGTATAGATAAGATTGTAAACAATATTAACTCTTGTAGGCTTGCAAATAGTGTAGTATCAACTCAAATGTATTGATATGCCCTTGGCATACCAGAATACTGCCATCAGTCAAATTTTCGTTGTTACAACTTAAGCCACAATGATCCCTCGAATGTTAAATTTTTACCATAATAGTCACTTTATGAGTTTTACTAATGTGCAACCTTCAGAATAGTCAATCAGGTAGTCAATGATAGAACATTATGGCTTTGACAGACTTTAAATTCCTCCATTTAGTTCGATATGTTGAAGATCGCTTAGTTATCATGAAAGTCAAATATGACGTTTACAGGGTTCTCTAGGGGAGGGGTAAACTAAATAGTTGTCCTGACCTGGATCTGGCTAATAAGAGGGCATATTTTTTCCAAACCAATCAGTCAACTTTATTGTTTACAGTCTGTTAAAGAGATATCTTACATTTAGAACGATTATAATTGACCGATAGGTATGTTCTGCCTCTTACAATAGGCCAATTGAAAAGCACTTCGGCGATATTTTGCTGTTTTTCATCCGTTTCCGTCACACTAAATCAAGGTTTGGTTCTCACTGCATGTCCGGTAAAGAACAACCAGTACTCAGATCAATTTACATTGGATGTGTAGCTGAGGTTCCAAGCTACAATCGTGTGATATTTTATAATACTGGCTCATATAATAATAAAGTTATGAGGTAGGAGGTAGAACTTATTGAATGACCCTCGTACATACAAGACGTTAAGCTATACAAATGTATCTGATGTATTATAGCCTACATAAGATGCGTGTGTATATATTAATATTGTAACGAAAGATGGTAACAACATGTTTTATTGCATGAATAATGCTTTGAACATACCAGAAGGTGGGTCAAAATGGTCTGGACTCAATTTAGTAATTCATTGAAATATCAAAATAAGTTCAAAACATACATGCTATAGGTTAATATATTTGATATATGGTACAAATCAAGTACATATATTCACGAACTAATTTTGAAGAAATGCGCTTGCAAAGAACACACTCTAAAACATTCTTGGTCAACATTATATATAACACATTTTTTATGAAATTGTGTACAGGGGCGACTATATCACTCAAATGTTATTATAAATTATATTAGGGTTAATTTGCCTTCATAAAGGAGTACTTTCGACATTAACAATATATTTTTGTAGTTCAGTTAGGTTTGCATGAGCATGAGGCCACAAAAAAAGTTGTTTGATTGTCCTCGTCCGCCCGACCCTCTGAATCATTCCGACTCAAAAACTTTTTTTTAAATTTTTGTTGTTGAATTTTTTGTTGTTTTTAAAAAAAAATAAAAAAAATAAAAAAATTGTTTGGTGAAAATTTCTTTTTTTTTACAAATATTAGTCGAAAATCAAAATTTTCATTTTTATCATTTTTTTTTTAAGTGTTGAGAAAATAGAAATACTCATCAAAATGTTAAAGATTTTGTTCCCGTTTTAGTTACCACAACAAGTACATCTCATTTTACTTTTGGTACCTGAAAAAAGGGCAAGTGAAAAAGAAGAAAAAAACACCTTTTCCCGACCTTCCCCTACTTTTAAAAGTGATCTATGGACAATCAAACTTTTTTTTTTGCCTGATGAGTGGACCACCCACACCCCCCCTCTGGGGACGCCCTTGCATATACTCTTAAACAGTAAATGTTGAATTTTGTCATGAATACATTTTAATATCAATGAATGTCCGACGTTTTTCATCTACAGCCAATTCTTTTATACACCCTTTACACTGAGTGTCCTGTAGAACTGTTCGTAAACCTCCTGTGGCATCAATACCTTGTTTTCAGGATTGTTTGGATCGTCAAGTGTGACGTATGTTCGTTCGCTTGTAGAGCGCCTTTGCAGTGACACATACACGGGCTCTGTCATGTGACTGCTAACTGTACGTCCCCGTTGTGCAGTGTTAACTTCATTAGAAATTATTTGATATTTACAACACAAAATAATTGTTGTCGTCAAAAATGTTACGCATAAGATGCTTGCTCCAGTGGTAGACAAAATCAAATATAGGATTGTACTTTGAGACGAGCATACGTAGATATCACAGTTTGCAGATTTAAGTATGGTTTGTTTACCACCTGATGAAGTATCATCAGATATCAATGTGGGTGATATTCTATTTCTCGTGTCAACGACACTTTTGGTTAATATTGTTATAGGTCCAATTCTGCATTCCCGTTGCCTATCAACGAATCCTTTACTCGATAGTTGACATGAACACACTATGCCATTATGGGTCATTTCTGTTATAATGGTAATTTCAGATGAGACCATATCGCTACTGCTTGTGTTGCGAGGTCTGATATGAACTCCGGGATTGTTGCAACTCCATTTTAATTCCGCAATTGGGAAAGCCCTTTCTGAGGTGCATGTTAGTCTTAGCTCATTATGATCCTGTATTGATACTGGCTGTCTTGGAACACTTCGGCAGACCGGATACAAATCATTGGGAAAAGAATACATTTTGATATTTGTTGAGTCTTCAGCGAGGTCAATTTGAGAACCGTCTTGCAAAGTATATAGCTTGCATAAATATTTACCCTCGTCATCTTGGGAAGCACTGACTATTGTCCAGAAAAATATATTGCTTCCATCATTAAAGGTTCGCTTTGCAAGATACGCCCGATTTTGTGTGTGATATATATTGCCAATCGTAATCGGCACAGTACGTCCATTATACACGCGGAGCATACTGACTATGTAGTCCTCTTGCATATTCCATATCGTACAACGGATTGCAATAAGTCCACCAACGGTAACTGGGTGTACCATCGATGTTACTTCTACCCTTGGTTCAGCCGTGTCCACACCAGAAAATGATAACGCGAATAACCATACTATCATAAAAGTTGCCATACACATCTCGGCAGCCATATTAGCGTAGATGCTTAACGTCCGTATATGTTGCCACACCTTTTTACAATGATGATAATATCCACAACGTTATACCAGATGTAAACAGGCTATGCATCCATTATATTCACATGCATGATGTTAATACACAGTATAGATACGAGTTCCGGGAATGTAGAATTTTATTTCTTGAACAGATGACCCGTGTTTTCTCGATATCCTATTTTCAACAATGTTTTCGTCACCATAATAGCTAATGATACATCTAAACAAGCACAATACGAACTGCCTTATCTCCGTGAAGGATAACATCATAATGATAATGAATACCCGACATCCTAGTTTAATATTCCTAATGGTATGCGTGTTCAGTTTGATTGACAGTTGAGTTCATGAATATTACGCGATCAAATAGTATTATTCACATTTACCACCAACAGGTGGCGTGCTCGTCAAATATTCGGTACACGTTCTTCATACCATCAAATGTGTACCTGTGCTGTTTATTTATATATTCATTTATTTAAAATTTAGTGATAACTATTGAAAATGTCTAGTACAGTATCCTTCATGATAATATCGTGATGTGAAAAAATAGCTTGACCATCTTGGAAGTGTTTCGTTTTAATTTTAACTAGCCTTGTTACACACTAATATTCATATTTTTCTAGTATAAACCAACTTTAGGTAAGAGCAATTGCATGCTTTATATTAATTAGTAAATATTCGATCTTTTGCAAAAAAATATACGGGATATAATCATATTGAAATCATAATGATAATTAATGACCACGATTAACTAATAACTTTATGTAGACACATTCACATGTTACCTTATATAGCACACCAACACACCTCCAATTCACATTCCACCATTGTTACTTCATAATTCATAGTCATGAAAGTGCATATGTAATAATTGTTAAAAAAATAGTGATAAAATCTGTAATGTTGTAGGTTTTGAACATGAATATTTAAACACTTAGATAATGACATAAAGTTCGTAGCTGTTTAGCTATGTACGGTGGTCTCATATTGTAGATGCTGTACCATATTTGGAGTCGCGTATGGTCACCACGAGCGGCCATACACGACGACACTATAGTTTATGAACTATTATTGATTATCATTCTTATTTAGTTTATTGGTTATTTTTATTTTTCATCATAAAAAATCACGTTTTTGTTAGATTTATTTTAAACAAATGTCCCCCTTTATAAAATCGGCAAATCCGGTGAGATGTATATCAAATTGCCTGCTTCGCACACGCACACGCTACACACACGCGACAACTCTGCGTTATACATGTATACACACGGACTCACCTACAACGGCATCTGAGTGTAGGGCACGATGACCATACGCACTGAAATGAATTAAGCCCCGGTCCAAACTTTATATTATAGGTCTCATAAATAATATAGTGCTTATCGGCCGAAAATCAGCCAAAACCAATAAAATTGCCTGTTGATATTCAAAACCGAACCCACTATATAGAATGGTGTTAAATAATATCGTAAATACAAATGCGTTTTCATGTGAATGGTGACAAATATCTTACAGCATAAATAATGTTAGGTGTTGACAATGAAGGTTACAATATTCTTATAAATACAATACAGGACATTTTAACAACAACCAAGTCCTAGACCAAGACTTGAAAGTATAATTATAGGTTGAATTCGCACCTTTGTTATTAAATTAATCATACGCTGGTATATTATAAATTACGATTATTTAATAGGATAAAGTATACTTGAAATAGGGTTAATCATCAGTGTATTTGTCCATTGCTTTGCTTAAAAACCATTACATGGAATGCATTTGTAATAAGGTATGTCCCTCGTAGGACACTTTTCTGACAAACCTTGTATTTTATTGGTTTTGACAATGAACGTTTAAATGTTATTTGTAATGCATTCTTGAACAGCTAAGCAAGTTTAAGCCTTTATCATGGGCTCTCAAATCGGCAACATTTACATGAGACAATATAACACGGCGTACATTAATAAGCATGACCACCCTCGCGCGAGTGCGTGGTAGCTATAGTTTTGTTTCAAAACGCGCAATTCTACAGTGCGTCTTTTTACTGCGCTTTTCACATGTGATCATGCAAAGCAATACGCCGACGCATATTGTACTCACCGCACGGGATTGGGTGGAATGTTTGTGGGTTATTCGATACTAACAGGGGTACAAGTTGACAAATATGGGCAATGAAACGGACGTATCTTAACAGATAATGTCTAAAGTATGACTGTTTAAAAATGACAATAAAGGTTTTGTTTGAGAGCGTATAGCCGCGTTATATTGCCTGACATAGATCATTTAGATGTTGACGGTAGTAGTGTTTTTTGGGGAAAATAACTCCACATTCGATTCGGCGTCGTTGTATCACTTAAAATAGTACTACCGTCCATATTTATGCCAGAAAACATTAAACGGATACGCTCTAAGGGTCCATATCCAAACTCTCAGTGCTTTTAAATTGTTTTTCTAGCGATTTAAAAGCGCTTTTCCAACGGTATTTCGTTCTATTGTTAAAAGCATCGGAAAAAGATCGGTGATTAACTAGAAACCTCTCTACTTATCTGGCGTTAACAATAGAACTATTGTAGTACTCTGGATGACTCAATTAGTGAAGCAGACACATCAAAGCGCGAGGAAGGTTGTGTTATATTCTTTAAGAAATACTATTTATAAGCTTTTTAAATCCGATCATAAAATGTTTACGTTCACCGCCGATCAATGTATCTGGTCGTCTAGAAATATGAATTAAGCTACCGCTCCATCACTCTATTCATCTATTGTTTGGCGCAGTATTGCCAAGATATTGTGAAAGTAGCCCATTTCCCCCTTCATTCCATTGAAATCAATGCTGAAAACATTTTGGCGATAGGTCACGTAACATATTTGTACAATGGATGGGTGATGACGGAGGGGGCGTAATATATTGACCATCGTGTTTGGAAGTATTATACAATATAATACCTATGTTTATACAATATATAATCCAAGTCATTAGTTTAGAGAGGATATTGTTTCCGACTTTTGTCCTTTCGATTTTAGCCTCCGATTTAAGAGATATTTGTATTTTGAACCCTATGTAATGTTTTTCTTCAAAACGTTTATGTATAGCCTTCATTAGCTCAAACGTCAAAGCGCCGGCTTCACAATCATGAGGTCAGTGGTTCGAATCCTGCGGATGGGGATGGTTTTCTTTTCTGTTTTGTTATTACACTGTTTGTTTTTATAAATTGACAGGAGTGCTTATCGTTCGCTATATTTATTGAATGTTGAATGATTTTTTCTTCTTTTGCAATTTCACTGCGATAAAGAATGTCCTGTAAATATAATTGTGTTTACTACTCCTAGGCTTACATTGAATGGCCCCTAGCTAGTCTATGAACATGATCTGTAAAGGCCAATTGTTATGTAAATAAGAAGCCAGTCGGCTCATGTCCTTGAATCAATTATTCTATTTCCTACACCACCGCAACATTATTTCAATAATAATAATACAGGCACATTGATTTGTATTACATAACGGCTGGCATTTACTTTACAAGTTTAGCTCAATCGATAATAACACACAACGAGTTTCTATTGTATTGGCCTGTTGCATAGGACTAGGACAGTTCGATGGTATACCGCGGTTCATTCACATTTCATGATGCCATGCACACTAAACAGTCAGTGGAAAATTAAAATGAAATCGTAAATAATTCCACATTCCAAAATAAACTATAATTGAACAATAATGAATAATTATACGAAATGATAAACAATATCGAAAACTAATTTAAAAAAAATGTATATAAACGATTAAAATAAAATTTCAAGACGTGATAGGATTCGAACCCACGACCTCCGGTTTACTAGTCCATTGCTATACCGCTGAGCCAACTATGCGCTATGTGAACGCAATAACAAACAAAAGTAATATGGTTCAACATACCACTCTTCTCTAAATTAAATGTTTAAAATGCTTTATATTTCTTAATCTTTGTAGTTTTAAGATAGTTTCTCGCTCAAAAGTTGATTATTTACTGTTAAAGAAAGTAATTCTGATTTAAATGTAACGAATAACACTACTTTTTGAAACAATTCTAGATATATTATATTTCGTTTGTACAGCATTTTGTCGATTTATGTGCACACTTTTACGACTTAGTATTGCATCATGGGCTTTTTGCCGGGCACGCGAGGACTTGGGAGCGAAGCGAGTCATGTGATTTTTGTCCAGGACAAACACTTGAGATGTACACGCCCCTTTAAGAATCGGTTCACAAAGTACGGGATTTGTTATTCGTTAAATCTAATAAATCATAGACTCATTTTATAGACAACAACACCGTGTTGAAAAACCCGTGTGTATTTAGGGAATAGTTGAATGAGAACTATATTTGGGTATAAAGCGCTGAGGATTTCAGGATAATCGAAATAGCTCAGTTGGTAAAGATTAGGACTCTCAATCAGCAGGCCGTACGTTCGAATCTTTGTGGCGGTTTATATTCCTTGTGCTCTATGCTTAGAGCGGTCGAGTCTGGGTAGAGGTCGGTTAGGGTTTTAAGTATGCCGAAATATAATATTTATTATTGTTCTCTCATTATACGTCCGTTCGGGGTTTTCATTTATATTGACATAATTTTAACGTTATTTATTTATTTTGTATTTACTTTCTTAATTGTTGATGTTTATTTAATTATTTATCAATCAATTAATTATAAATAGGCCTTAATATACTATTTTATTGATATAATTATTAATCTATATATTATTTATTTACATTAATTACTTAATTTCTTCATATTTATTATTTATTTATTATTGATTAGGTCACGTTCAGAGTGTATGCAACATTCTTAAATAGTCTAAAAACGCAGAAAAATGACACTATTTAGGGGAGTAAGATTCATAATGCTACTTGATTACACACATTATGCCTATACCAGAAAACAATAACACGTTGTATGTTTAATGGCTCCCATATTGTTTAGTATTCAATGATAACATTATCCATGCTTGTACCAGGGAGGTGTCATTGACACCTCCCTGCTTACTCTAAAATCATCCAAGGCTGAACAATAGTCTTTAAAGGCCATTTCAAGGAGGATTATTCTTATGACGTTAACGAGTGGATTACAATAAGCCTAGCAATGAATAGGCGGCTACAAACATATTGTTTGAGTCGGGGTTTGAGGAGTGTCGCGATTAGCCTCTATCACCTGCCATGATCAAACCTGGCACTTGTACCCCGGGGGGGGGGGGGCACTCAACTTTTTTTGGGGTAGGGGTGTGCCGCCCAGGGTCTCAAAAAGGGGGCTAAAGAACTGAACTGAGTGGATTTTATGACGAAAAATAGGGTCTTAGGAACTGATTTTTTTCCCCCAAAAATAGGTCTTGAGAACTGGCCTATAGTTCAATTTTCGATTTATTTTGGTTTAAGAACGCAACATTTTCGAAAAATTGGGGCTTTGGAACACAAAATTGGTGCTTTGGAACGCAAAATTTCGCGATTTTTGAATTTTCAATGAAAATGGGGTCTTAAGAACTGATGCAGGCTCAAAAAAGGGGGGGGGGGGGGTCATAAGAACTAGCAGCAGAGGGTGAAAAAGGGGATCTTCAGCGCGGCACCTAACTATACCCTTTTCAAATGTCAGTGCCCCCCCCCCCCGGGACTTGTACTAGAAACCCGATAGGTGTACAATCTGGCAAATGGGTCGCTCTCTACGTCACAACAGGGGTCGGGTGAACACTGGTCAGCTTAATAACACAATCTTCCTCGCGCTTTCATGTGTCTGCTTCACTAATTGGGCCATCAAGAGTACTACAATAGTTCTATTGTTAACGCCAGATAAGTAGAGAGGTTTCTAGTTAATCACCGATCTTTTTCCGATGCTTTTAACAATAGAACGAAATACCGTTGGAAAAGCGCTTTTAAATCGCTAGAAAAACAATTTAAAAGCACTGAGAGTTTGGATATGGACCCTAAGACATATACATTCATTCTCTAAATACATGAAATATAAGACATAATTCTCATATCCGACATTTTGTCTCCAACAACGAAGTCCTTTATACCCCCTTTACACTTAGTGTCCTGTAGAATTGTTCGTATACCTCCTGTGGCATCAATACCTTGTTTTCAGGATTGTTGGGATCGTCAAGCGTGACGTATGTTTGTTCGTTAGTAGAGCGCCTTTGAAGTGACACATACACCGGCTCAGTCATACGGTTGCTAGCTGTACGTCCCCGTTGCTGTGCAGCGTTTATCTCATTCGAAATTCGTTGATATTTACAACAACTTATAATTGTAGTTGTCAAAAATGTTATGCATAATATGCTTGCTCCAGTTGTTGCCAGAATTAAATATAGGATTGTGGTTTGAGAAGAGCATACTATGCTATTATTACAGTTTGCAGATCGCAGTATGTTTTGCTTACTGCCTGAAGTATTATCAGTCAGTGTCGGTGCAGATATTTTGTGTCCAAAATCATTAACAGTTTTGCTCAAGATTTGTATTGGACCAATTGTACATTCCCGTTGCCGATCAGGGAATCCTTGACTAGATAGTTGACATATACACACCATACCATTATGTCTCATTTCTGTTAACAAAGCGATTTCGGATGAAACCATATCATTATTGGTTGTGTTGCGGGGTGTGATACGAATCGACGGATTATTACAACTCCATTTCAATTCCACAGTTGGAGCACCTTTGGCAGAGATGCATGTTAATCTCAGTTCGTTGTTCTCATACAATGTTATTGGTTGGGTTGGAACACTTTGACAAACTGGATACACATTGTTTGGAAAAGAAAATAATTGAATATTTGCCGAGTCATCAGCGATTTCAACTTGAGATCCGTCTCGCCATGTATATACTCTGCATACATATTTACCTTCATCATTTTCTGATGCTCCTACTAGAGTCCAGAAAAAAATATTACTTCCATCGTTAAAGGTTCGCCTTGCAACATACACCCGATTTTGCGTGTGATATATATTTCCAATCGTAATTGGTG
The DNA here is from genome assembly GCA_035610835.1 of Ophiura sarsii. Lineage (NCBI taxonomy): Eukaryota > Metazoa > Echinodermata > Ophiuroidea > Amphilepidida > Ophiuridae > Ophiura > Ophiura sarsii. Next base: position 115,496,801 of record CM069441.1, on the reverse strand, counting down.
CAGTGCGTCCATTATGCACACGAATCATACTGACTGTGTAATCGTCTTGCATATTCCATATCGTACAACGGATTGCAATTAGTCCACCATTAGTAACTGGTTCTACCATAGATGTTACTTCTACCCTCGGTTCAACCGTGTCCACACCAGAAAATGACAACGAGAACAACCATACAGAGATCATAAATGCCATACTCGTCTCGGCAGCCATAACGTAGATGATATACTACGTATATGCGTTGGTTGCCCCACCTATTATTGCTATCCAAAGCGTTATCTCCAATGTGAACACTATGCATCTACCATGTACACGATACTAATACACAATGTAGAATACCACTTTGGAGATTTTAGAATTATCCTTCTATAGACTTCTTGAACAAATGGCCTGTATTTTCTGCAATGTTTTCGTCACCATAATACTATAGCTCACAATCTATCTACATAGCACAATGCGAATAGACATATATCGCTGGAGGTTAACATCGTAATGATAATGAAAACCCGACATCCTAGTTTAATATTCATAATTCTATGCGTGTTCAGTTTGATTGACAGCTCAGTTCATGAATATTAAGTTATTACATACAAACGTAGTATAGCACTTGATGACCGACTGGTGGCGTGCTCCGTCGAATCGGCGGTTACGTATTCTTAATATTCGCTGTTCATATTTGTTGTTCAGGCCCGTCGGAAGGGGTGCGACGGTGCGGCTTTGATCGCACCAATATTTTCCAGTACTTTTCCTGTTGGTCTTAATATTTAAGTTATCGTATCGGCAGTGAACATCGACTTTGTATTTTTAGCAAATTCACAAAATGTTAACTTCTAATAATGCCAGTTTTTAACCGAGATGTAAATTTCTAATGTACATCAGAAGCATTGGTGATATTCCTATCAGATAGCCTACTTAGATTGTGCATAGTCTTGGTTGTAATTAATTATATAAAAATGTAATCTTCACAGTATCGTCTTTTTAAAAAACACTTCATTACCAAGACTGTGTCAACCGCACAAGACTGTGTAAAACTCACATTAAAATGCATCAGTGTTAATAATTGTCTTTATTTATGTTTATATTACAATTGAAATATCATCACTCGAATACTTTAAAATGCGTCAGCTTCAGGGGGCGAAGCGCCCTGCAGGCCCCCATAAAGGGGCTCGGCCCCTTTCAACCCCGCATGTTTGGTCGCAGCAAAAATAAATTGCTTCCGACGGGCCTGTTATTGTTCGTATTTATCATGATCTAACTTTATCATTTAACGATTTTAATAACCGATCCATTACTATAAACCTTGATGTTGAAAATAGCCGACCATCCTCAAAGGAATGCTTTGTTATTAAGCACACTAGTCTTCTTAGTTTACTAATCACGTTTATTTTTATTAACCTTCTAGTGGTTACACGCTACATTATATATAACAAGTAATGATTTGGTCTTTCACAGAATAGATAAGGAATAGAATCATAATATGATCATAATTGATGAAAACGATTGACTCCAGTAGTAACTACAATGCACGTAGTGCCTTATGTCGTCACATTCACTTTCACGGGTTTACCTCCTATATTTCCACAATGCAACATTATGAACGTTCATGTAATTATAGTCATAAAGAGTCAAAAGTATTTATACATACAAGAAGTTAAGCTATACAAATGTATGTATTATAGCCAACATAAAATGCGTGTGTATATATTAATATGCAGTAGTGGAAATACCCACATGACTTTCCACCCGGGGTTGACGATCATGTGTGTCGCAGCTCTATTGATAATATTGTATGTACTGATCATAACCTCGTTAGTCTAGCGGTTGATAGCTACGTGCTTTACAATGCAGAGGTCCATGGTTCGATTCCCACTAGGATCACTTTTTCAACTGATTTATTTCTTTTCGTAAAAGTTGGGATAGAACATGATTAGAAATATTCTAAGTCCACAAAGCGTGTAGTTCCTAATCAACCCCGGGTGGAAAGTCATGTGGGTATTTCCATCGCTGCATATTAATATTGTAACAATCACATTGGTCACAACATGTTTTACTGCATGAATAATGCTTTGTACATACAAGAAGGTGAGTCAAAATGGTCTGGACTCAATTAAGTAATTCATTGAAATATCAAAATAAGTTCAAAACATACATGCTATAGGTTAATATATTTGATATATATGGTACAAATCAAGTACATATATTCACGACATAATTTAGAAGAAATGCGCTTGCAAAGAACACACACGACCATATTATTGGTCAACATTTTAAACAACACATTTGTTAGAATATTGTGTACAGGGGCGAATATCTCACACATATGTTATTCTAGCATATGTTAGGGTTAATTTCCCTTCATAAAGGAGTACTTTCGACATAACCGAAATATTTTTGTATTTTTGTGTGGACTTAAAACTTGCCCATTCCCAACAATTTGTTACCAAATGTATTCCGTGTGCACACTGGAAAATGAGGCATTTTAATGAAACAACATACATGTATATAGCTCCACCAACAGCCATTAATTTTTGGAAATTCACAATTCCTGTGTAAGAGAAGGTTTTTATCAGTCATATGAAATACCCAACTGTTTTCCCATCAATTTGTTTAATGAGAGAAAGAAAACCTATTATCACTCTGACTCTGACCATATTTATATATCGGGTTAGACAATGAACATTGTAAAAATGCAATGTAACACATTCTTTTAATGTCTGACATTTTTTCTCCAACAATCAAGTCCGTTAAACCCCTTTTACACTTAGTGTCCTGTAGAACTGTTCATATACCTCCTGTGGCATTAATACCTTGTTTTCAGGATTGTTTGGATCGTCAAGTGTGACGTATGTTCGTTCGCTTGTAGAGCGTCTTTGTAGTGACACATACACGGGCTCAGTCATATGGTTGCTAACAGAACGACCTCGTTGTGCAACGTGGATCTCATTCGAAATTCTTTGATATTTGCAACACAAAATAATTGTTGTCGTCAAAAATGTTATGCATAACATGCTTGCTCCAGTGGTAGCCAGAATCAAATATAGGATTGTACTTTGAGAAGAGCATATGCTATTATTACAATTTCCTGATCGAAGTATGGTTTGCTTATCGCCTGAGGTATTATCAGTGATTGACGTTGTAGATATTCTATTTCCCCTGTCTTCAGCAGTTTTGCTGACTATTGTAATTGGTCCAATTCTACATTCACGTTGCCTATCCGGGAATCCTTGACTAGATAATTGACATAAACATAACATACCATTATGTCCCGTATGTGTTAAAAATGTGATTTCTGACGAAACCATATTACCACTGCTTACATTGCGAGGTGTTACTCTTATATCTGGATTATAGCATTTCCAGTCCAATTTAACGTTTGGAATAGTTTGTTCAGATAAGCATGTTAGTCTTAACTCATTGTTCTCATACAATGTTATTGGTTGTGTTGGTATACTTTGACAATCTGGATACCCATTGTTTGGAAAAGAGAATAATTGAATATTTGTCGAGTCATCAGCGATTTCAACTTGAGATCCGTCTTGCCATGCATTTAATCTGCACACATATCTACCTTTATCATTGTGAGATGCTCCTACTAGGGTCCAGAAAAATACACTACTTCCATCGGTTAAGGTTCGTGATGCTAGATATATTAGATCCTGTGTCAGGTATGCATCTCCGATCGTAATCGGCACAGTCCGTCCATTACGCACACGAATCATACTGACTGTATAGTCTTTTTGCATATTCCATATCTGACAACGGATTGCAATAAGTCCACCAGCGGTAATTGGGTGTATCATAGATATAACTTCTACCCTTGGTTCAGCCGTGTCTACCCCAGACAAAGATAACGAGAATAACCATACTATCACAATAGTTGCCATACACATCTTGGCAGCCATATTAACGTAGATGCTTAACGTCCGTATATATATATATATGTTGCCACACCTTTTTACAATGATGATAATATCCACAACGTTATAACAGATGTGAACACTATGCATCCAGTATATTCACATACAAGATGTTAATACACAGTATAGATACCAGTTCCGGGAACGTAGAATTTTACTTCTTGAAAAAATGACCAGTGTTTTCTCGATATCCTTGCTTCAACGATACTCTGCAATGTTTTCGTCACCATAATACCTAATGATATATATACACAAGAAAAATACGAATAGACTTATCGCCGCGGAGGTTAACATCGTAATGACAATGAAAGCCCGACATCCTAGTTTAATATTCATAATCGTATGCGTATTCAGTTTGATTGGCAGTTGAGTTCATGAATATTACGCGATCAAATAGTATAGTTATTCACATTTACTACCAACAGGTGGCGTGCTTCGGCAACTATTCGGTACACGTTCTTCATACCATCAAATGTGTGCCTGTACCATTTATTTATCTATTCATTTATTTAAACTCAAGGATAACCATTGAAAATGTCTAATACTGTATCCTTTATGATAATATCGTGATGTGAAAAATAGCTTGACCATCTTCAAGAAGTGTTTTGTTTTAATTTTAATTAACCTTGTTACTAATATTCATATTTTTCTAGTTAACCAACTTTAGGTAAGAGCAATTACATGCTTTATATTAATTGGTAAATATTCGATCATTCTTTTGCAGAAAATATACGGGATATAATCATATTGAAATCATAATGATAATTGAGGACCCAAAATAAATTCAACAAATGGGAAAGAACAGGCATTTCCTCCCGCGCATTTTGACACCTCATTTGTCACAATAGCATCAATATTGACGAAGCAGTGGTTATTTGAATAACAAATGATGCAGTTTCCATTGTTGCACTAACCCTATACCTATGAAAAGAGTGTTAACAAAACAGTATAAATATAAAGTGTACCTTTTCTTTCTCTCTCTCCAAGAAAAGACAATCATAATCCGAATATCTCACATCATCAATTGTTTTCAACACCTGTATCTACTGGTGTGAGACTCATCCTTCACAATGACCAGGATCATTCATGATGTTTGTAAGCCAACACACCTGCCTCTCAATTTCCGTGCAACATTCCTTGTAACTCCAAATCGAAGAGCAACTTCAGTTACAGAAACTCCAGAAACTTTTCATAGAGAGAAAGAAGTGGTACACTTTAGATTTACTGTTTTGTTTACGCTCTTTTCATTGGTATTAGGGTAAAGTCTATTTGAATAAAAAATGATGCAGTTTTCATTGATGCACTTAACCCTATACCCGTGAAAAGAGCGTAAACAAAACAGTAAATGTACCGCTTCTTTCTCTCAATGAAAAGTTTCTGGAGTTTCTGAATTGAAGTTGCTCGTAGATTTGGAGTTAGAAGGAAGCGTTGCACGGGAATGGAGAGACAGGTGTTTGCTTACATTTTACAAACATCATGAATGATCCTGGTCATTGTAAAGGATGAATCTCACGCCAGTAGATACACTGAGGTGTTGGAAACAATTGACGACGTCAGATGTTCGCATTATGATTGTCTTTTCATGGAGAGAGAGAAAGAAGAGGTACACTTTAGATTTACTGTTTTGTTTATGCTCTTTTAATGGGTATAGGGTTAAGTGCAACAATGGAAGCTGCATCATTTTTTATTCAAATGGCCAGTGCTTCATCAATATTGGTGCTATTGTGACAAATGAGGTGTCACAGTGCGCGGGAGAAAATTCCTGTTCTTTTCCAATTGTTGAATTTATTTAGGGTCCTAAGAATTAAACACAGGGCGCCTCGAAAAAGTTGATACTTTCTTTTTGTGCAGTGTTTATATTATAGGTCTCATAATATATAGTGCTTATCGGCCGAAAACCTATTAGATTGCCTGTTGATATTCAAAACTGAACCCACTATACAGAATAGTGTTAAATAATATCGTAAATACAAATTCGTGTTTATGTGAATGGTGACAAATATCTTACAGCATAAATAATGTTAGGTGTTGACAATGAAGGTTACAATATTCTTATAATACAATACAGGACATTTTAACAACAACCAAGTCCTTTAAACCCCCTTTACACTCAATGTTCTGTAGAACTGTTCATAAACATCCTGTGGCATCAATACCTTGTTTTCAGGATTGTTGGGATCGTCAAGCGTGACGTATGTCCGTTCGTTAGTAGAACGCCTTTGTAGTGACACATACACCGGATCAGTCACATGGCTGCTAGCTGTACGTCCCCGTTGTGCAGCGTTTATCTCATTCGATATTCTTTGGTATTTACAGCACAAAATTATCGTTGTTGTCAAAAATGTTATGCATAAGATGCTTGCTCCGGTGGTAGCTAGAATCAAATATAGGATTGCAGTTTGAGTAGAGCATTCGCTATTGCTACAGTTTTCAGACTGAAGTATGTTCCGTATATCACCTGAATAATCATCAGATAATAACGTTGGCGATAGCTTATTTCCCGTATTAATAAAGGCTTTACTTAATATTGTAATTGGTCCAATTCTACATTCCCGCTGTCGATCAGGGAATCCTTGACTAGACACTCGACATAAACAAACCATACCATGATGTGACATTTCTGTTATCAAAATAATCTCAGATGTAACAGAAGCACCGCTGATTGTATTGCGAGGTGTAGTACCAAATGTTGGATTATTACAGCTCCAGTTTAATTCGACATTTGGGAAAGCCTTTTCTGAAGTACACGTCAGTCTTAGTCTATTGTTTTCATATAATGTGATTGGCTGGGTTGGAACACTTTGACAGGTTGGGTATATATCCCCTGGGAATGTATACATTTTAATGATCGTTGAGTCCTCTGCCACATCTTCATACGAACTTCGTATTAGCCTTGCAATTTTACATACATATTCACCCTCATCATCATGAGACACGTGAGGTATGGTCCACAAACATGTATGACTTGCACTGTTAAGAGAACGAGAACCTGTTTTTTAACCTCCAAAATCGTGAAAATCACGTTTTTTGGTAAAAAATCATATTTTTTGGCACTTTTTGTTCGATAATTCAAAAAATAATAAAGTAAAAATTTAAAAAAACCCCGATTCCTAGGGAATTGCATGAGGAATATAATAAAACTAGTATGACAAAATTTAACAAAATCTATTTTGAGTTATCTTTTCCAAACCTAAAATGGGTCAAAAAAAGTGTTTTTTATAATTTTCTCCCAAAATGGTCAATTTCATGATCATGGTTGGATTCATTGAACGCTTTTCTGCAAGAAAATGTATACTTTTATATAGATTTAATGAATAATAAAGAAGTTACGGCAGTTTTACGGAGGCTGTACCTGAAGGTGCACAGCCCCCTTAAGACCCTGTCACCTTTCCTGTAAGTTAAGTTTTCATTTGTTCGTGACATATTTGGCATACGTTGTATTCGTTAGGGGTTCGCAAAGGTGCGCTGGTGTTTAGGATCAATGCACTATGTATACATTGAGCATTCGCTGCGTGAACGTTTCGCATGTTGGTTGTACGTTGCTTATTCGTCAGCGGCTATATGTGACATGTTAGAGGCCCGAGTCAATTCTAAGTTATTGAAATGACTTGAAAGAGCACATTTCAAGCTTTGAAACGATACCATGTTGTAGGTAATCAGACGTTGTAATCACAATATATGAATTGAAGAAGCATATTTGTTTCTATTATTTCCTTTATATATACTTCACCAAATATATTGGCTTCTATTTCAAAACTGTGTTTGCCGACATGTCCATTTGACATGACTGGTCACATATACGGTGCTTAAGAAGAAATCTACACCCGACGTGCTCACACGGCTGTTTGACTGTCCGATTTATAATTAAAATTATGGAATAAAAAAAGATTACATCGTGGCCCAGTTATGGTTTGACCTGATTTAGATAGCGCTAATGAATACGAGTATACGGTGAAAATTTCACGAAAATTGTAGGGGCCATTTTTAAATTATCGGCATTTTCTACTTTACACACATTTTACATGTAACTCTATGGGAATTGTGGTCGATGAGGGCGCTATTATAGTAAATAATAATATTCAAAGCTCTATTTCTCAGAAATGGCACCAACAAATGTTCTGAAATTTCTACAAAAGATGGCCAGTATATTCAGGTACTTGAATAAGTTAAAACCAGAACCGGGCCAGCAAGTTACGGTGTTCTCAGAATAAAGCGGACAAATTATGTGTGATCAAACAGCCGTGCTCAAAGTTCACACAGGGAATGCTCAACTTATACATACCGTATTGATCACTACGTTATAATGGTTATCACCCTCTCAAAATGTAGAACATGCCCAAAACCCCAGCACACCACTGCGAACCTGTAGCGAACCGCCAGCGAATACAACGTTTACCAAATATGTCACGAACGATTAACAACTTACACGAACGTACACCTACATTTCCAAAACGTCTGGCACACGTTAGCTCTATTCGCTAATATATGTGACAGGAGCTTTTAAGAATCATACAAGCGGCATGTGTTGTCCAAGTAAATACCCTACTAATATGCTACGAAATAAATGCTAAAATAATAGTTTACGTCGTCATCAGTGCGTAAACTTGAAACAAGTTGCAATGCTTACAATTTCCAATAGAAGTGAATGGTAGAATTTAATATGTTAATTCACACCCCTTTTACACTCAATGTCCTGTAGAACTGTTCATAAACCTCTTGTGGCATCAATACCTTGTTTTCAGGATTGTTTGGATCGTCCAGAGTGACATATGTCCGTTCGCCAGTAGAGCGCCTTTGTAGTGACACATATACGGGCTCAGTCATATAGTTGCTAGCAGGACGCCCTCGCTGTGCAGTGTTAACTTCATTTGAAATTCTTTGATATTTACAACATAAAATAATTGTTGTTGTCAAAAATGTTACGCATAAGATGCTTGCTCCCGTGGTAGCCAGAATCAAATATAGGATTGTAGTTTGAGACGAACATATGATATTATCATGATTATCACAGTTTGCTGATCGAAGTATGGTTTGTTTATCGTCTGAAGTATCATCAGATATTATTGATGGTGATATTTTATGTCCCATGTCCACAACAGTTTTGCTTATTATTGTAATTGGTCCAATTCTACATTCCCGTTGCCACTCAGGGAATCCTGGACTTGATAATTGACATGAACACATAATACCATGATGTAAAATGTCTGTTATTAAAGTGATCTCAGATGAAACCATTTTACTACTAGTTGTGTTACGAGGTATGATTCGGATTTCTGGATCATTGCAAATCCATTTTAATTCCACGGTAGGGAAAGCCTTTTCCGAGGTGCACGTCAATTGTAAATCAATGTTTTCGTGTACCATTATTGGTTGGCTAGGTTCACTGCGACACATTGGATACAACTGGTTTGGAAATGAATATATTTTAATGGATGTTGAGTCTTGTGCAATATCAACATGCAGGCCTCGTATTAAACTGAAAACCTTGCATAAATATTCACCCCTATCATTGGGAGAAACATCCGGTATTGTCCAGAAGTATATCTGACTTCCATCGTTAAAAGTCCTGGTCGCCAGAAATAATCGTTTAGCGGTCATATAAACATCTCCCGTAGTAATTGTATCTGTATCGTCGTTGTACACACGAAGCATACTAACTATATAGTCATCTTGCATTCCCCATATCTGACATCGAATTCCAATTATTCCATTAACGGTAACAGGATGTACCAAAGATGTTACTTCGACCCTAGTTGTAGCTGTGTCCACCCGGGAAGATAGTACCGAACATGAACATACCAAGATAAGTATTGCAGCCGCCATCTTTGTCCGAGCCTTCAACGTAGATGCAATACATCCGTTATGTGATGCCACACCTTTTCACAGCGAGTTGTAATATATGTTGTGATCACAAAGGATCCATATACGATGCTCATACACTATTTTATAATCAGGTATATTAAGATGATATCACTTTGAAGTTAATTTCTTTCTTTCTTGGAGAACAAGTCGCAGTCTCCGGTACCAATGGAAAATAGACTGATGGTAGTACGTGTGCTTTACTCCGTATACAACGAATGTAATGATATGAGTAAATTTGATGTAAGGATGATAATATAAATTCGACATCCTAAACTAATTTGCATAATTTATTGTGCGTTTGGTTTGATTGACAATCAGTAATCATCGAGTGATTTAACGACAGCTGAATAGCCGATAGATGGCGTGCTTCCATTGGACTAGAGGAAAGTCGATCAGTATTTAAGCACAATTGTCGGTTCCAGACGCGGTAATTGGAACTTTTGTTTAAAACGATAATGACAAGTTATGGGTTGAAAATTAATGGTTGGGATTAGTCAGTGATAGAAAACCGATTTAAACTTTTCATAAAAAAAATGTCAATACCGTCACGTGTTATGGAAACATTTTAGAAAAGGAAGAAAAGTGTGTTTTGTGTTGTTTGCTTTTGAAAGGATGTTGCTCTTAAATAATCATCTTGTTGGGTGCACTACATAGAGCGAGTCAAATGAGCTTTACAAAAGTATTTACCAGTATTAAAGGTAGATGACCCGATCACATTTTCATAACACAGATTTTTTCAAACATATGGAGATTTTTATATCATATGAAAGATCATATTTTTCTGATTAACATACTGAAATTTGACGGTCCAAATCAGTAGGATTACGAAGAAATCGGTGAAATAACATCGAATTACCGCGAAAAGTGGTTACCACCAAATATAGTTTGTGTACAACTCAATGGGCACATTTCACGGCATCTTGTGCGTCTAAAATAAGAACCATTAGAGTTATGCAACTCAAACTTTGAAATACGACTTTTTTGAGGATGACCTTTCATGTCGAATAGAAAACGTCAAGTTGAAAATCGGAACATCTACCTTTAAACCATTCTTATAAGATTTTATAATTAGTAATTGGAAATAAACCTATACACATTTTGAAGATTTGTTTGTAAAACTTTCATACAGGTATAAAATGACATGCCAAAAATACAGTATAAAATCACACACAGTCTACAAATCAAAGAGATGCGTCTTTAGTGCACGCTTGAATGTTCCAGTATTTTTCATGGATCTAAGTCTAGATGGCAGTTTGTTCCACTCCCTTGGTGCCGCTACTGAGAATGCGCGATCACCATACGTGACGGTTCTTATGTTCTTAAAGGAAGGCGTGTTTAGCATAAGGTACTCAGCAGCATGGGCACTCCGCTCCTGGTATAACAGGATCGACCGCCTTTACCTTTACCTTACTCAGCAGCAGACGACCTAGGAATCTGACAGGTTTGTGGATTACGAGTAAGTCCGTGATATACAGTGGAGCAGATCCGTTGATGGCTTTGTGCGTAAAGCAGGAGGATTTTGAATAAAATTCTCTCTCTGATAGGTAGCCAGTCATGCCAGTGTAAGGTGCGAAGAACAGACGACACGTGAACACACCTTCGCACTCTTGTTACAAGTCTGGCTGCAGAGTTCTGGACTCTCTGAAGCTTGTCAATTATGTTCTGAGGCAGTCCAAACAGAATCCAGTCTTGAGGTCACAAAAGCGTGGATAAGATAGGGTCTGAGTTTGTCGATATTATACAAAGCAAATTACGCGTTTGCGTGATGACGTATTCAACATATCTTCTCGGTGAACGATACAACAGGGATCTCTCCTATACAACAGACATCTTTCTATCTAGCGTATTTCAACATCTTCCCGGTGACCAATACAACAGGGATCTTTATGTATAAAATACATGAAAATATCGTCCTGGTAACCAATATATACAACAGACATCTTTCTAACGTATTTCAACATATTATTCCCGGTGAACAATTATATACAACAGGGATCTTTCATTTCATTTCATTTCATATATATTTAGCAAAATCAACATTGCACATAAACACATATATAGATAGAACATACAATAATCAAATATAATAAATATAAAAGACGATAGTAAAAAACACAGACAGAAAGCATGTTGATAAGACCAAGGATAGCCCAAAAAGCCACAAGAGCTTATTTCCATTGGGGTCCTAAGGTTTGAAATAGATGAAAATATCGTCCTGGTAACCAATATATACAACAGACATCTTTCTAACGTATGTCAACATATCTTCTCGGTGAACAATACAACAGGGATCTTTTATGTATAAAATACAAACAAATATCATCCCGGTGACCAATATATACACCAAGGATCTTTCTGTGCAAAATATCGCCATATATTATCTTCTGTGTAATTTACACCCAGAAATCTAAGAACAGTACTGAACCAGCTTATATGACATCTTACTGCTTCATCAAATTTATGGAATTTTTAACTTTGTGTAAATAATACAACCAGAGGCTATCTTGTAACTGCTGTGTATATCCCCTCTCTAGAAGGAAAAGGTGTACACTTTGTTAAACTCCCAAGCGTGAGTAAAGCATTACAATGTCACGCCACGAGTATTGCCGCCCAAATAATTAGTACAACCCAATTAAACAACGAATAACATTATAGACTACCACCATAACACAATAGACCTAAATAAAAAACAAAAACACAATGAGTAGGTCGAAGCTATCAACTGCACTGCTGAGCAAGTTTGTAAATATCATAAAACACCACGATCAAATTAAAATTAATATTTTACATGCACATTATGTACTTATACATATAGGCCTAGACAATGTATTTTTAACCAAATAGTGTTGTATTTTGAACGAAATGTTTAGGTATTATTTTGTATGTGAATTACTACGTCTGTATTCTGCTATAAGTTTACTATTAATCACTAAATAGGAAGGAAAGGTCAAAACGTGTCTGAAACCAAGCAGTCGTAATGAACTTTTAACTAATTTCAGAAATCTTGTTTTGTGCTATCTCGCTAGTTGTTATTCGCCTGGATTCACATTAACAACACCTTAGAAGGATACGCTTTGTTAAGCACAATACCTGTTAGGACAGTATACGGGATAGACCCGGTTATCATAGTTACCGTCAAATGTAGGATTGACGCGGAAGTTTGGAATATACAGTGGATTTGTTGCAGTTTATGCGTGATGGCGAAACTACATGAACAGCAGCATCAGGGGGTAAGTCTGCAACATTTTACTTGAATGTGTTGATTTGATCATATTTTGAACTGTAATTTTTTACCCAAATTCTGAGACAATTGCTATAGAATTCCTATGCAATATCCATGACCTAGTAATTTTACGGACCATGTGTATTTAATTGAATGAAATGGCAAGTCACCGTGTGTCGATTCCTTTGTTTCCTAATAAATATGACATTGACACACACGAAGATTACAATCCGCATTAGAAATAATACGTACATTATTTTGTGTAATTTTATAGGTGTGTAAGATTTTACTTCTATAGGCTATAATATAGGCTTATGAAACTGTCAGTCAGATTCACGTGGATATCCAGTGTTAATAGCGTTAGGAAAGCATGAACCAGAATAAGAACAACAACAATAAGAAGAAGAAGAACAACAACAACAACAACAAAAGCAACAACAGCGACAATTAGAACAAGTACAAGTATAACAAGAACAAAAGGACAACGACTATTAAACAACAACTACTACATACACTGCATACACTGCTAAACGTGTTAGTACACTAACACGTTTTTGTCCCAAAAATACAAGCGCATACAACACATGTATGCTATGTGTTGGTGTCACGAAAACAAGCGCTTGCAACGCGTAAAAACTAACACATAGTTGTAAACCAAAGCAAACCAAGCACATACAACGCATGCACATTTTAAGTGTTAGAACCCTAACACTTACATGTTCAAAGTGTTAGTATACTCTCACATATACACCAACACATAGTTGTCCCAAAAACCAATCACATACAACGCATGCACATTCTAAGTGTTAGTACACTAACACTTACACATTAAAAGTGTTAGTATACTTTCACATAAGCAGTAACACATAGTTGTCCCAAAAACAATCGCATACAATGCATGCACATTTTAAGTTTTAGTACACCAACACTTACACATTAAAAGTGTTAATTTACTCTCACATAAGCACTAACACGTAAACGTTCAAGTGTTAGTATACTCTCACATAAACGCTAACACGTCAAGTAGTGACATCCTGAATTCGTTTAATTGTTTTCATACTAATGTATACTAAGAATCTACATTCCGTGGTGTTATTTTAGATATTTTAGAAAACTAGGTATTGGTATTAATTACTGCTTATGTACAACAATCAGTTTAACCTTCTATGGTTTATCTTATTGATGAAATTTCTTTATTTGAAACAATCGGTTCAACTATTTGTCAACATACAGGTAGAACTTTGTTATTTATATGTTGCACTGTTGCATGGAAAATTAGGCATTTGTATTTAATCACATAAAGCGCGTGTTAATTAACGCATATTTACAAACAACCAGTTAAACCGTTTGATGACAAAATGGTTATTTTAGACAGTCGGTTCAACTATTTGTCAACATACAAGTAAAACTTTGTTAAACGGTTGTATGTTGCACTGTTGCATGGACAATTAAGCGGGCACTTAGGCATTTTGTAAGCGCGTGTTAATTAACGCATATTTAGAAACAATCAGTTGAACTGTTTGCTGTCATATATTAACTATTAGAAATTATACGGTTTATCCGTTTTGATAAATCAAATATTTGTAAACAAACACATAAAACGGTGTTACTAAAAATTTACAAACACTATTTTAGAAACAATTGGTTGATACATTTGTATACAAATGCTTTAACAATCAAAGCATTTGTATACAAATGCTTTAACCCGTTGCAAAATTTAGAGTGTATAGCAGCAGCAATTAACCAACAGCAACATAGGCCTAATTATTGTTCTATATCAGGTATATTTGTGTTTCAAAACAATATTATTAAGCCTAAACTACTTCCTGTTTCTTAGCAACTGACCTAAATTAGGGTTTTATTTTATTAAAAGGCAATCTCTAAATTTCAGATATCAATTTACAAATGTTACAACATATCACATCCGAAGTTGTTCAAATTAACTATTCAAAGTAAAGGTTTATTTTACCAAGTGTAGGTTTCAATCGATGATATAAGTGGTAACATTGTTGCTCCAATCCCCTTTTCCAAAATACACTTCTGTCTACAACCTGTACAGTTTTATTCTCGTTTAAATGTTATTTCAATTTTTCCATTCCAGCGGTAATAGCATTATTTGTTTACTTACATGTATATGGTCATTAAGCATAGATTCTTAAAATCAGCGCTGTCTTTTACAGTAAAAAGTAAAATGTGCTTATCTAAGCAGTTATGTTAGAGAGGCAACCGTCTCAGCTCAATAACCTGTCAACATGTAGGCATTCAAAAAGAAATAAACATATACATACGATCACTTAGTAAAAGATCATAAATCAAACTTTACTTAACGGATGAACACTAAAAGTACCCTGTCTGGCTTAACATATAAAGGTTACAATTCTAACAATTGGATCGAAACAATCTCATTCTGGTTGAACATTCCTTGTTAACAATATTTGCCTGCAATAAAATTCAAAATCAGCTTATATCTGACCTATTTAAACTTAAATACGGGGTCAAGGGTCACATAAGGGGTCACACTATTAATTAGAGCTCCATATAGGGATATGTACAAAACACTGATATAAAACTCTGTTTTTAGACCACTAAATTGCGAAATTGGACCTTGTAGAGTGATCTTTTTCTTAAAGATGATCACATTTCTCACCAAAAAGTGCAAAAAATAGGTAGGTTAGCCTGCTTGATTTAAAAAAACCCCGCGATGTAGCAGACTACATCTTTGACGACCTTGGAAATGGCACCGTAATCGCCAATGTTTCCAGTAAAAAGCAAAATTTGAAAGATCTCTCAAATTTTATCTAGATGATATTCACATATTATAGTCAGGGTACATGTAGGTGATGTCCCATTGATCATAATTAATCACAAATCCTAGGCATTTACGAAATTGTATTACTGTCAAATCTTTTAAATTGAGGATTTTTCTAAGCATACTTTCCAATTCTAGTTTTAAACACCGTCCTTAAGGGTAGGGGATACCCCATTTAGTGTAGTGCATCCTTAATCGTTGAAATAAACATCCCTTAAATGTAATATTTTTCAAATAAATCACTAGATATAGTCACGTTTTCTCAGAAATGTTTAACAGATGCAGCTACATGTACATGGGAGTGAAAACTGACACGAACATAGTCTCCTTTTTAGAACCTTTTAACATCTTTTTTTGCCGCATCATCTTGAGCGTAATTCAGCAATCGAAGTTCGGAACCTTAAGTTAAGTGGGATCTCTTATAATCACAGTATATTAACGAACCAAACCAAATAAAAAATAAGAAAATACAATATAAAGCCAAACAGAGCAAATGGATTAGTTATGAAGAAAAAAACCCAAGTCTAGTGGATCACCAGGGTCGAACCCGGTACCTCCTGATCACCAGCCGAAGGCCGTGCTAAGCTATCGAGAACAATGTCTATATAGCAATAAAATAAACATATAAACGCATGTAATTAAAATACTAATCCCGTTGCTAGAGACGCATCACTGCATAAACAATAATTTATTATCTAAATAAAAGGAAATCTAAGTTACGTAGTTCACAAGTTTGAAGACATTTCCCTACAAAAGGTTTCCACCCTAACATACGGTACATCACCTGCGGCCCAAGATCACTCTTGAAAACGACGGTTCAAATTCCGCTGTAGCATGGTTGGTACCCTAAGTGCGTGGTTCGTTTTGGTGATAATTGACCAACGATGAATTGTTTACCACTAAGTTACCGTAGCTAATAGCTTCAACAACAAAAAATACCCACTTATCCCTATCATGATAATATATGGTTAAATTTAGCCAATTAATTGTTATTGTTAAGGAATTGGTATATATTTTTTATTATTTTGTCTAGTTGTCCTTGAACGGCTAGCTCTATCGATAATTTTTAACATACCTGAATGATATGGATGATTGATTTCCATTGATGCCAGAGAAAAATTGACCAAACACCCACACAAAGATATAATTAGTTTCAACT
The DNA here is from genome assembly GCA_035610835.1 of Ophiura sarsii. Classification (NCBI taxonomy): domain Eukaryota; kingdom Metazoa; phylum Echinodermata; class Ophiuroidea; order Amphilepidida; family Ophiuridae; genus Ophiura; species Ophiura sarsii. The sequence goes on along the minus strand of CM069441.1, from coordinate 115,479,833 downwards.
TCATAAATACACTCGCAAAAAGGTTGCTTAAAATACGTTGCTAAAAGTACTTTTATCATCCGTTGGTTGACGTGTTGATTAAAATTCATTCAATATATGTAGAAAGTTAGGGGTTGTATAAAAGTAAAAAAATCCCTAGCGTTGAGCAATTCGTCGAAAACAATGTCCTTAAAATGTTGGTGGAAACTGTTTCTGTTGCTAAAATATGTTGCGTAAAAATATTCCAATTTGGCAACTGTTGCATGAGCATTGAGGACAATCACGCAACAGTTGATGCAAGTTACGCACATGTGAATTTTAGGCAACTGTTGTCCAAAAAAGCCAATTTCGTGAGCTGTTGCATACTTGAACAATTGTTGAGTGAATATAATTGCCTAACTTTTTGAGTAACTAGAATTGTTCAACAGTTGGTGAAAACATGTTATCCAACGGTGTTGGGCAAATTTTACTTAACAGTTGAGCGTTGTGTAAAATGTTGAGTAAATATTTAAGCAACCTTTTTGCAGCGCAGGACCACAATTAGATTTATTCTGTCTTGGCATCCAAAACGGAATACACTGACAAATAGTTTAAAATTGCCATCCTTGTTTGACATATATTTGTTAATGAATATCATTTCAACGGTGTTATAGCGACGTCACTAGCGATGAATATTGAATAGTCGATTTTTATAGCCAAAAAATACACGACATGGACATATACTGAATAGTTCATGTCATGTGATCTATTTTGCACCAAAAGAATCACATAAATATGTTTATGTATTATATAATATGGACTATTTATACCTTATACCAGATAGCAAGACTACGTTTGGCAAACGTTCACAGTAATAACACCATTGATAAGAGATGTCAGATATTATGTATAAGCCTATAGTTTAATAACATGTTAAAAATAAATTACAGATTCACTACCGACGGGAATAGTGTATGTAGCTCTGCTGCATCGCCTAGAATTCCCATTACAAGTTACCGGTTCACTACCGGGAGGAAGTGATGTATGTAGCTCTGCTGCATCGCCCAGAATTCACATTATTTTGCCTACCGCGTGTTGCTATACAAAAATGCTCAATATATAATAAAAACTTGACACAAATAAAATACCCAACATATGGCTATATTTGATAAATTAAGCAACAGTTGCTATACAAAAATGCTCAATATATAATGAAAACAATTCACAAATTAAGCAACAGTCACAAAATGCCCAACAAATGGTTAATTAATAATACCCAACTGTTGTGTAATTAAAATTGTGCAACTGCTGAGTAACTGGAATTGTTCAACTGTTGGTGAAAACATGTTATCCAACGGTGTTGGGTAAATTTTACGCAACTGTTAAGCGGTTGCATACTTCAACAACGTTGTGTAAAATGTTGAGTAAATATTTAAGCAACCTTTTTGCAATGTATATTGATGTTGATGCTGTCCGTTTAATAATCATTCCATTTCATTTAGACTCTCTATCTACACAGAGAAGTAGTATACATTCGGGAAAAACTGAACTAAATCCACTTCACTTTATGATGCCGATTTATTTTATTTAGATTACGTGTATCTCAAAATATTACGTATTCCGAATTTCATAGGGTAAAGCTATACCCTCTTTCAATCTGTAAATATGATTATGTTGTTCTTTTTTTCGATCCCTTTTATTCAGAATCTCTTTCATATCCTTCATATAAAGTCACATAAATTATTATCTGTGTATGTTGCAGACCTATGGTGAAACCCACGGAACGAACCAAACCATTTCTCCTACTCAGTCTCTGACGACGCCAGATACATTCGATGAAGGCAGAAAAACAAAACCACAGTATTACACCCAACCAAGCAGCATTAGAAGAAAACTAGCATTAATTAGTATCACTGCTGTATCTTTGGTTTGTCTTGGTTTCCTGTTACTTAAGAATGGTAGGTATGACAATAAAAATCTTCTTTCGAAATCACTACACGTTCCTTTAAAGACGAATCTGAAGAGTCAAAATGATGATGGTCAAAATGTGTCCAAAGTGGATAAGATTGGATTGCGTTGTAAAGTCATCAAGTCATTATTTTGTTAGTTTGCATGGACACAGATTTGGGTTTAACCCTCGTATACCAGAGTTATACCCTCTAAGGTATTTCAACCGACATTTTAAAACCAGATACTTTTGGCAAAATGGGTTAAGGTAATCGTCATCCAACTCTATACGGTCATTTTAACAAATAAAAAAACAGATACCTGGGTATTATAGTAAGGGACTGTTTGTCAAAGTTAGGGTGAGGGTTGCAACCCACGGTACTTTTGGGTATTAATAGAAAAAAAGAGACCGATAGATATAACAATGGAAAAGAAGAATCAATGGAGGGGCGATTACAACATTAACAACAACAGCAACATCCCCTGGTAATTTGGTAATTGATGTTACAAACCATAGCCTGGATAGACGAGGATTAATGATATTTTTATCAAATGAATAAAATTGCCAGGATAAGATATATTATAGAATTATTGAAATTACCAGTCACAATGGTATGATATGCACGCACATGACGTATAACCTGTAGTTCACCCTGTAAAACCTATTGAACCGATTAGTATGTTTATGTTTAATATACCCGATTGAAATTGAAAACATGGCTATTTAGGGGTTACACGAGTCGTTTACCTATTGATAATGCAGACTGCTTTTATCCGGGTCACGGTTCAAATTATAGGCAAAGGTAATCTCGAAAACCAGACTAACCACGAGGGGCATAGTCTGGTTTCGAGATCATCGCAGGCCTATAATTTGAACCATGACCCGAATGAACAATGAAAGCAGTCAATATTTGATTTATATACCAACGGGAGATCTGGGTGCTCAAGTCGGATAGCGGATTGATTGACTCGTCAACCGGGCCATAGTCACATCACGGGTATAGTTGTTTTTCATGACGTCATATTGACAATGAAGGCATAGTTTGATTATCCCATCACTTTTAACCAATCAAATGACAGGAATCTATATATATGAGGTATATCATTTACAATAGTTTACAATGGTTTCATATCAGAAGAGGTTGAAGCATACAACATATTATGCTTCTTCGCTATAATATTCTTCGGCGTTTTTCTTATCATACGCTTTATAAATAAAACATTACGGAATCATTTTGTTTTATAGATTCGTCCTTAGCTCTCTCTGCCGGGTCCCAAGTTTCCAGTATTTCAACAAATCATCAAAATAAACGTCAAGCTAATTTACCAGGTAAAGAACTTAAAATTCTTTATTTTAACGACATTTTAAAACGAAGATAATATGGCGGAAGACTACATAACATTGTAACATTTTCCAATCAAACTCCACTGGAATGAACTTCATAACATATATATGGTATTCGATGCAAAAGCGATGGGCAACCTCCGTTGCAATTCAGAAACCTTTCTCGATGCTTGAGTATTTTACATCACACAAATTTCAAATAATAAACATTTTAATCTTGCGTATAGATTTGTCCGAATAACTATTTTCTTCATTATGAGTTTCTTTGTTTTTAAAGCTGCATGCAGTCATCATTACTTTCGGTTTAAGGGTTGGATAATAAAGGGAAACCTCCGTTCTTATTCAGAAACCCCTCTCGAACAATGATTATTTACAGCACACAATCGCAAAAATATTCGCCAATATTCTTTCTTACATTCAATAGGTTGCCCATTCAAATGCAATGACGGTAAATGCATTCCCAAAGTGTGGGTATGTGATGGCTACGAGGATTGCAACGACAATGAAGATGAGTATTGTCAATGCGATACATGGGAATTCAACTGCACAAATGGCAGGTGTATATATGAGGCCCTGGTGTGTAACAATAAAGATGATTGCGGAGATGAAAGTGACGAAGACTTTTGTGAAGGTAAGACATTTCTTAATGCAGTTTAACATGTAGAACACAAGTTCATTAACTATGCCAATAAATAACAGCATAAGAATTGAGATTTTTGGTAGTTTGTGTTCATCTAAGTTGAGATCGCCATGAATACCACATCCGATTGCCATGACTTGTGGGGACATGGGCAACTGACTCACGCCCTTTTTACTCTCTTGATTGTATGGAGTTTGCAGTCCTTCTGGAACTCAAATTGCTTAGTTTGACCCTAAGTGAAACTAACAATAACACCATATATGACTAGACTCGACATGACGTCTTGGCCAGCAGTCACTATATCGTGAAAGATACGTTTACATAAACAAGCTAACAATGCTCATCTCGCTTCATCTGAAATATGTGACACAGTAGGGCAATCTTCATCATTTAAAAAACAACATCTTGGACCTGGCTCTCGGATGTATAACTAAACCTGACAAAACTATGCAGTATGTTTATATTATATTGATATTTATTACCATATTTCAGATGAAATAGATATGTGTCCTGCGGATCGATTCCTCTGTGATAATGAAAGTAAATGCCTGCCTGGAAGCTGGCAATGTGATAACATTAAGGACTGCGATGATGGCACTGATGAGGCGGAATGTATGTGCGAATCTTGGCAGTTTAGATGCGATAATAAACGATGTGTCTCTGAAAGAAAAGTCTGTGATGGGGTGGATAATTGCGGGGATGGCAGTGATGAAAACGATTGTGGTAAGTAGGCACAATAGTGGTTATCCATGTAGCCAAACGCAACGGATTACAAAGGGGAATCGCATCCGGCCTATTCTACATTCAGTTGAATAATCGGTGAATGACGCCCAACTCATTGCATGGACCGTGTTGTTACCAAATTGGCCTACATATCATGAAACAGGTATCTTCTTTCTGAAAATCTTAAACACTTGTAATTATTCCCAACAAGATGTCACCTAATCCGCAACACTTATGGATATGGATAGGCGTAGCTTGCCTTTAAGAATTTAACACATTGTACCTGTATTTGAAATAAAAAGACGTGGTTGTAAATAGTTTGAGAAAAAATAGTAACAACTGAGAATATTTCTTGATTTGGAAAAGTAATTACAGAAGGCACAGATAATTAGCTCTCATGTAAAATGTTATTGTATCGAAATTTTACCGTTCTTTACAATTATACTTCCTTCATCGAACTCTGTGCAGTGAAGTCAGAGCGTTTTCTAATGAACGCATTTCAATCCAGTTGCCTTCACCATATCTAAAATTGTCCCTTAGAAAGATTAAAGATCTTGTCAGAATATTTGCCTTCATCATGTTCACAGAATTAAATGTTAAGGCAGGGTACACGGAATGTCATAATAATGTATCGGACGACCCTTTTAATTTTCGAACCTCGGTAAGGGCCGCGGAAGGATGAAAGGAAATAATTGAATGCCGACACTTTGGAACCCGGTACTATATCTTAACGGAATAAATCGTATTGAAAACTGGAAACCATACCAAACCATAGCTCATTCTTCGGCTGCCCTTACTTGAATCTTTAATTTTCACACAGAGATGTGCCCTGAAGGACAATTTTCCTGTGACGGGACAGAATGTATACTTGAGAGTTGGGTATGCGATGGCTTGGATGACTGCGATGACAGAACAGATGAAAGTGGTTGCACGTGTAAAAGATGGGAGTACCTGTGTGGAAATGGACGCTGTATTTCAAACGAAAAGAAATGCGACGGCAGGGATCATTGTGGGGATGGTACCGACGAGAGTAATTGCCCCCGTGAGTTAATAATATATCTTCATTCTTAGTAATGGTTCAAACTTCGTTTTACAAGATTAAAAAGTATATCAAGCTGGTATGTGGTCTGCGCGCCTGCATGTATTATTTCATTCGACAAAACGCCCGAAAGTGGTGTTATTCATTATATTTTAATAAGCACCCCAACTCTCGGCTAAAGATGCGTTGTTTCGATAACTTTACCTTTGGTACGAACGTTTGATGATTTATCCTTGGAACATTTTACTTGGTAACAAAGGAATACTAACAACTCTCTCCCCGTGCAATGTTGAGAAGATGTCAATCTCTTCAGAAGTTATTCAAGGTATCCCAACATTGATTGATGGGGTATGGGGAAGGGAAAATTGTTTTTAAGATGTCCTCTTCAGCTCTTAACAAAATAAACGTCATCTAAAGATCAGAAAAACAAATGTACACAAAATGTCCGAAACGTGTAACGTGTTCCAAAGACATTTTTCCAAAATTGTAGCTAGCAATGGATTCTTGTCACCATTATCCCATTAATTGATTTCGAGCAGAGCTCATTTTCCCAATCGTTCACAAACCACATGCTCAGAAAATTTCGACTCATCGACTAGAACACGGTAAGTTCATTTCTTTCTTTTTATAAAATTATCTAATTTATCAATAAATATGGATAAAAGTTGAGCTGTTCGAGTGTTTTGGGGGAACTTCAATAGTAAAATGAGATAGCCAGTCCCTAGAATTGTTTTAATTTCTTAGGGGTCTTTATGAAAGCCTTTCGGAAGTCTTCGGAACATTTAGGACCCTGCGTAAAGTGATTCCTTCTTTTTCCGTTTTTGGTAATGTAAATAATCTGGCGTCTCCTCTTAAATAAAAAATGTGTTTTAATATTCTATTACTTAGTTTTGGGGGCAGTGAATGCAATATTTGTAAAATACAACTTATTTTCTATTCCCAACAGCATGCCGCAACGACACGTCATATCGTGAAGATGACAGGAGGTTTCAATTCAATGAAGCTGTGTCAGTGTGAACACGGACTGTCCTAACAGCAACGTTATGCTTTGTCAGTTATTAATAAACACATGTATATCAAAGAAAATCCAACGATTGCTGTTAAAAGTTGGATGTTGCATAAAAGTCTGCTGACATCTATCTGAGGATCTTATAGTTTATAGAAATACTCATATCGACGTTAAAACCATCCAATTGAAAATTGCTCAACATACCATCACTCCTCAGAAACATGCATTTCTGGAACGTGAGGGTCTGTTCTCAGACCCCCACGAAACAGTGCTGTAAACAATATGTAAACTTAAGTATTTTAACATTTTAAATTTGATTAGGCATACTAGCTTATACATGTACATGCCAAGTGTGCTCTACAAGTTCAACCGTTCATACGGTATGTAGCTAATGTAATAATTGATATGTATCGGGTTAAAGCTTTGCTTCTGTGCAACGAATACCTAAAGCATTGATAAGACCTATTTCACAATGTTTTAAAATATTAACAAGAGTTTCAAACTTCTTCATTAAGCTCTATCAACCACTACCGTCAGCCCTGTATCTGGCATTACAACAGATAAAAACCGTATGGAAGTTACTAGTACAGGTGTGTCTGTCTCTACTGATACATATGTAACTACAGATGAAGATGATGTAACGTCGCTTACGACAAGAGGTAATCCAATGCATCCAAATATTAATCTCGACATCACGTGAACTCAGTATTTTGCCGACACACTTCATTAAATGTAATTGAAATCCATTGATACATGTACCATGCAGATATGTTTATATTTCATGATATCAATTAGAGCAATGCTCAACAACAATCTACTAATCAGAATCTTGCACTCATTTGGCGTACCAATTTATTATTCTTGAAATGTTTACTTAATGTTGTTCACGCTACAGATGACTTTACATCACCTCAAACTGAGTCTGCCGAAACGACTGAATACATCAGGACACAAACCAGTATATGTAAGTAGGTACATTATATTCCCATACAACTAACAAAGTTGTGGCATGTTAATCAACTGCAATTATAAAAAGGTATTTGCCGAATATTTATTGAATTAGCCCATTCAGTTAAAATGTAATCTTAAGGTGGCTCCATTGGCGGAGTCAAAAATTTAGATTTTATTCAAAATCAATTATATTTTAGTCCTTGGTCTGAAGCCTATTCAGTTTAAATGTAATAAATACAGTTTAATCTTGTTCATGCTACAGATGACTTTACATCACCTCAAACTGAGTCTGCCGAGACAACCGAATATATCAGCACAAGAAGTGTAGAAACCACAGTAGGTAAGTTGGTATTCCTATACAACTAAAATGTTTGTGGCATATTAATCAACTGCTGACAGTAGATAAAAGAGTTGTTTGTTGAATTGAATTAGCCCATTAAGTTTAAATTGCATTTACTTATTTCCATGTATCTATAGAACCTCCAATGAGAATTGCAGTGGCAACATTTGATGAAATATCTAGCACTTCATTTCGTCTAAGCTTTTTAGACCCGCCACCACTGACAGTGCCCGGAGAACCAGGATCACAAATCGCATTTTACCTACTTGCACTGAGCGTAGATGGTGAAGTAATCGACACGCCTACCGTCCGTGCTTTTGCCGGTGCATCGTACACCTTCGATGGCCTCATGGAGGGAACTACATATACGTTGGACGTAGATGCTATTGCAATGACAGCAACCGGTAGCTTTGAGGTAGTAGATCTTGATATTCTGTCTCAGTATGTTACGACATGTGAGTATTATCTTTCTTTGTCACGTTTCAGATACATTTATCTAATTAGGCGACAACAAATCATTTTCTATGGGCAGACGGAACTTGCAAGCACCACCAGTTGGTCGGGTCCAAAAAAAGATATAAAAAAAGATGAATTTCAAAATGTTTCAAAACATTTAAAAAACGTATGACTTGGCCAGGCTCGCACAACAAACGCCTTTTAAGGCGTTTGTTAAAACAACACATCTCATATTCAAAATCCCTATTGTTCGTTTTTTTTGCAATTGATTTATGGATCTTGACCTCTTTAGCTTTTGTCTCAATGACAACAGTAATTCCTCGACCAGGTAGTACAACAAAAGAGAGTGTTATAGAAATGACAACAGAATCAAGGACAAACACTAGTAGAACTGAATTGACAACTGATAAGACTACTGACTTTACAACTACTGATGAAGATGCTACCACGTCTTTGACAACAGAAGGTATATATTTTGTATGAATTTGATCTATCCTGATCATATGGAGTGAAATGTCAATAATCTGCTAAGGAACACATGTTTTTATAAGCAATTAATAAATCCTAGTGCTCTACGGTTGGAAGGAACTTATTAGCAATGCGTATGGGTAAACGATGTTGGAAAAATAAAAGAAGATAACATTTCAAATGTTTCTTAAAAGATTATGATTCGATAAAGGCCTAGAACAACCGCTTTAAAGAAAATGTCATATACATTATTATTTTTTACCTTTTTCAGCTATTGTCTCAATGACAACAGTAATTTCTACACCAGGTATTACAACGACAGAGAGTGTTATAGAGGTCACCACAGAATCGAGGAGAACTGAATTGACTACTGATGAAACTACTGACTTGACAACTATTGATGAAGATGCTATCACTAAGCCTTTGACAACAGAAGGTATACATTTTGTATGAATTTTATCCCACCTCGTATTGAGGGAATTGCCACTATGCCCTCCGTGAACCAAACCGATCTCCAAGAAAAAATCCAATCTGTTTTGCAGGCTTCGCGAAATTTCGTCGACGATTCGAGACTTTGCAAACTTAAGTAATTTGAACCGTGGAGGAAATTAACATTAGCTAATCGACATTAATTTATCATTATCAATCCGCAGCTACAGAAACGACGATAGTGATGGGGTTGGTTACATTTGATACAATATCTAGCGATTCATTCCGTCTAACATTTTTGGAACCACCACCAACAATACCCGGAGAACCAGGTTCGAATGTCGCCTTCTATATCCTCGAACTGAGCGTAGATGGCGAAGTGGCAGACACGCCTACCGTTCGTGCTTTTGCTGGTTCATCGTATACCTTCTATGACCTCATGGAGGGAACAACTTATACATTGAATGTGGATGCCATTGTGACTACGGCAACCGGCGAGTTTGAGGTGCTAGATCTTGATATACCGTCTCAGTATGTTACTACACGTGAGTATAGCGCCTATATTGTTAACATACGAAAAGTGTAAGTGAGAGATTAGCAAACGTTTCGCATAATCATCTTATTCTCTTACTAGAGCTTGTATTCTATTCCTCGTCACTAATGCTGCACCAAACTCGTTTTCAGTCTCTGTCACGACAACCAAAGCGAGTCCCTTGCCGCGCAGTACGACGGAGGAGAGTCGTGTATTTGATACAACGGAGCCTGAAGTAACCACTACCGTATATACAACTACAGATGAAGCAACTACATCAAGAGGTAAAGTATTAAACACTGTGGTGATAACAAATTGTCTCCGCACGAATTTAAAGGTATTTCTGTGGAGTTTGTTATGGAATTTACTAACGTTTCTATGTAACGTTTTCAAAACGTTAATATAAAGTAAAAAAAACTATGTTTAAATGATTTGATCTTGTTATCTCTCTTAATTACGCGGATTGTTAATTTCAATCTTTAAACAGTTGACTTTATTTTCAATCTAATAAATTGAATTTAGATTGAATTTAGATTGAAAAGCTCCATGGCCTATCGAATTCAGATTGATTGCAGTATCTGTTCAAAGATTGATTGTAGCGTCCAATTAAAAACGGCAATAATATCACGTGAACCAACACCTCCCGCCGCTTCCAAACTGTCAGGCGGCCATTTTCTGTGCACAAAGCGACGGGTTGATTTTTTCTGAAAATTAGTGATCATGTGATGGCTCTTCGTGATCATTTAGAGACACTGGGGGTTTGCAGATTCAACTATATCAGTCCTAGAAGGTTAGTGTGTGTTTGGTGATACTTCTTAGGGGCGATATCTAAACTCTACAGTGATTTTAAAGCATTTTTCTAGCGATTTTACAACGATATTCCAACGGTATTTCGTTCTATTGTTAAAAGCATCGGAAAAAGATCGGTGATTAACTAGAAACCTCTCTACTTATCTGGCGTTAACAATAGAACTATTGTAGTACTCTCGATGGCTGCATTAGTGAAGCAGACAGATCAAAGGCGCAAGGAAGGTTGTGTTATATTCTTTAAGAAATACTATATTATAGTATTTCTTAAAGAATATAACACAACCTTCCTTGCGCCTTTGATCTGTCTGCTTCACTAATGCAGCCATCGAGAGTACTACAATAGTTCTATAATTTGTTAACGCCAGATAAGTAGAGAGGTTTCTAGTTAATCACCGATCTTTTTCCGATGCTTTTAACAATAGAACGAAATACCGTTGGAATATCGTTGTAAAATCGCTAGAAAAATGCTTTAAAATCACTGTAGAGTTTGGATATCGCCCCTTAACGGTATAAACGTGGTAAAACGTGGTAATACATACTACGAAACTTTGTCGAGTGACTAGTCCCAATCGGTACCGTAATGCAAGTGTATCTTTGATACACGGTACCACCACCCTCCATAGACTCACGATGTCGCGAAATTCACATTGAGTGTCAGCACTGCCGATCTTTTAGATTGAATTTTCAATCTTTTTAGATTGAAACTCTTCAATCCAAAAAATATCGAATGTCAATCTTAAAAGTTTGTTCCCTCACGGCAATCTATGAAAGATTAAAAGTCAATCTTTAAGATTGAATTTACAATCTTTTTCTAGATTGAAACTCTTCAATCCAAAAAAAAGATGAATGTCAATCTTAAAAGTATGTTCCCTCACGGCAATCTATGAAAGATTGAAAAGTCAATCTTTTAGATTGAATTTTCAATCTTTGAAATTAAGAGAGTATACAACTATGGATAAAGCAACTACATAAATAGGTAAGCACTAAGCACTGTGGTGATAACAAAGGCCGTATTCTCGTACTACGCATTTTTAGGTTAAAACTAATTAAAACTAAACCTCGTCACTAATGTTGCACCAAACTCGTTTTCAGTCACTGTCACGACAACCGAAGCGAGTCCCTTGCCGCGTAGTACGACGGAGGAGAGTCGTGTATTTGATACAACGGAGCCTGAAGTAACTACCGTATATACAACTACAGATGAAGCAACTACATCAAGAGGTAAAGTATTGAACACTGTGGTGATAACAAATTGTCTCCGCACGAATTTAAAGGTATTTGTGTGGAGTTTTGTATGGGTTTTAATAACGTTTCTATGTAACGTTTTCAAAACGTTACTATAAAGTGAAAATAACTATGTTTAATTGATTTGATCTCGTAATATGTTTTAAAAACATTTTACAAGTGTTAACAAGTTTTTTTCTAATATAGGCCTACGTCCGTTATTGCACATATGAATCATAGTGTATAATAAACCAAGTTATCATTTTCGAAAGAATACATTGTATATTATTATGGGTGTTTCACTATTTGTGTATTGAAGTATGTATTTCTTCAGTGAGATGAAGGAGAGCTAGTGAGTGTTTTGTGATGTCTAAGGTTTATTCTGTGCTGTCTTACACCAAGGATAAACCTAAGATCAGGGCGAGAAAGCGTATTTTTTTAGAAATATATCCTTATTTAACTTGGTGTAGATTCATCAGGATTGTTCAGATAATTAGTAGAAAGTTTGATTTTTCTTTTGACAAATCCATGGTGTAAAGTATAATAAGCTTATACTTACAATTTACGCGTAACGTTTCATGCTCACGTTGAGCATGAAACGTTACGCGTAAATTGTAAGTATAAGCTTATTATACTTTACACCATGGATTTGTCAAAAGAAAAATCAAACTTTCTACATATCCTTATTTAATTGCAGAATGTACAGAAGCAGCTTGCTTAGACTCTGGAGACTGTATTCCTATAGGGTGGTTGTGTGATACCTTTGAGGACTGCAGCGATGCTAGCGATGAAATGAACTGCACGGGTAAGTTCCGGCACCATGTCCCAACGATGTCAGCAAATTGAAATAGAGATTGTTAGTTGATGAATAAGTCTTGCATTAAACGTACCGCATGAATTTTCAAATATAATGTTTTTACCAAACTACTTAACTATCACACATTCATCGGAACATTTTAACGTAATCCAACAATGTCCATCAGAATAAAGCAGTCGACACAGTTGTAAACCATGTTATTTATAATATATGTTGCAGGTGAAATGGACATCATTTATATGACGACCCTAGAAAATGTGATAACAACCAATTATTATTTGAAATACAATTAGACTAATCTCTAACTAATCCATGACTTTGATAAAGACACTGCTAGCAACCAAAGCACATGCCCCTAACAACTTTGATATTTGTCACTGTTAACAAATATGCCACACTTGCAGGATGCAACGAAGATGAATTTACGTGCTTAGATAAGGGAGCTTGTATCACTTCATCGTGGGTATGCGATACTTTTGAGGACTGTCCTGATGCCAGCGACGAAATGAACTGCCAAGGTAAGTTAGTAGGGTGTCTCAAAAAAGTGCATCATGTGAAACATGATTTTTTTAGGCCATGATAAATATAACAATTGTTCGCAAAATACTAGTAATGATGTTTAGCAATATTTAATGTGCCATAGGAATGTTTTATATCCATTTTGGAGCTTCCAAATGATGGGCTATCTACTCGGGCATGTTCAAATGCACATTTGGTAACTTTTTGTGTGACGAGAGCTCTTTTATTAGAATCGTCATTCAGTGTGTGATTGAACATAATCAATAAAACCAATAATAATCTACCTACTAAATGTTGATAGTTAGTTGAATTTGAACAAAATACATATTTTCATCCATATTAAACACTGTGGTGATAATAAATTGTCTCCGAACGATACAGACGTATCCCTTGTACATGTATATATAATACTTGTATCAATATACATGCATTGCATATCCTATCTTTGATTTAAAATTATGAATATGTGGTCTCGCAAAATAAAAAGATCACATCCACAGTTACCTGGTCACAACATTCGAACGTGAACAAAGTTATGAATCACATCATATCATACAATACAAACATAAGACAGTTGTCTGTTTTTTTACATCTATTAATATTATTCAAGATGAAAACTAACCATTGTAGCGAAAATATACCATAACATATCTCATTGGTATCGATAGTGTATCAACAACGATATGTGGGTAGATTGAAATTGGTAGATACTCTGATTATAGTACCATCATCTCTTACCATAGCTTGTATTTTATTCCTCGTCACTATGCTGCACCAACCTCGTTTTCAGTCACTGTCACGACAACCACAGCGAGTCCCTTGCCGCGTAGTACGACGGAGGAGAGACGTGTAGTTGATACAACGGAGCCTGAAGTAACTACCGTATATACAACTACAGATGAAGCAACTACATCAAGAGGTAAAGTATTGAAAACTGTGGTGATAACAAATTGTCTCCGCACGAATTTAAAGGTATGTGTGTGGAGTTTTGTATGGGTTTTAATAACGTTTCTATGTAACGTTTTCAAAACGTTGATATAAAGTGAAAATAACTATGTTTAATTGATTTGATCTTGTAATATGTTTTAAAAATATTTTACAAACGTTAACAAATCTTTTTTTTTGCATTTTGAATATGGAATATTATATCGCAAGTAGTATAGGCCGATATTATGTTTAATCGTATAGAATCAGCTTTCACTATTTCACTTTCCTACGTTCATTAGGCTCTCACCTCCAAGGGGGAGCTCCTAGTGTTGGTTACCTAATATTGTTTATTCGTATTTCATTTGAAAATAAGCAAACCCTTGCCAGTGATTAATTAACAGTTGGGAAAAGTATAAACTTCAAAGATATTTCATTGATTAAAACGGAATAAGGCAATTAACGAACTACAGCGTGTGTTATTTAGGCCTATATCTTTTAGAAGTCCATACATTAACTCGATTGTTTCATCATATTATTTCTCAGCAACTGATATTTCACCGATAGTCATGGTAGCGGCAACGTTCGATGAAATAACTACTTCTTCTTTCCGTGTAACTATCATTGACCCACCACCAGCAACAGTGCCAGGAATTCCATCGGGTTGGCAAATAGTATTTTATGTACTCAAAGTTAGCATCGATGGGGTTGATATATATCAAGCAACAGTGACCGCATCGGCAGGTGCTTCGTACACCTTCCCTGATCTCACGGAAAGGACAACTTATAGTTTAGATATTGATGCTATAATTAGTCCACCAGGTGGTGGTCAGTTTGAAATTTTTGATCTAGACATACCTTCTCAATATGTAACTACATGTGAGTAATAATTTATGGCCCAATTTTGTTAATAGAACACCTGTAAAACCTTTCTTTTCAAAATACAATTTTTGGTTCAGAAATAATATAGTTATACCCGAAATTAATAAAAATGTGTTCATAACCAAAATAAATCCAAATAAATCCTTTCAATGTCGATACTCAATACGGTATAGCCTGAGCTCATGAAAAAAGGCCTTCTTCATTGATATTGATCTGCTCTGCTACGGTATTCAAATGCTCAACAGGTCAAAAGAAATAAGCCCCCCCCCCTGGGAAATGTGAATTTTTCTGGAAAACAGTTAGGCTCCTTAACCTGTTACAAAATGTAAAATGTAGACTGAAATGTTGCACATTTAATGTGCAAAAAGATTTCACCCAACAGTTAACCTTCACTTGAAGTGATGCCATTTATTAAATGTGATGACCATTTGCATAGGGATTGGACAAATTGATGAAATTTTAAACCCATGAAAAATTAAAACACATGGTTGTCACCTGTTTGGAAAAAATGTGAAGGAACTGTTCATGGTTGAATGAATAACATCAATTGAAGGTGTATATAATCCCTTGGAGTACATTTCAGGTCCATAAATTTCATAAATTTGTCCAATACCTATCCAAGAAAGTGTCATTTTTAATTGGTCATCAAATTTAATAAATGACAGCATTTTAAGGTGAAGGTTAATTGTTGGGTGAAACTTTTTTTTGCACATTAAATGTATAAAATTTCAGTTTACATTTTACAATTGTAACAGGTTAAGGAGCCTAACTGTTTTCCAGAAAAATTCACATTTCCCAGGGGGGGGGGGGGGGGACTTATTTCTTTTGACCTGTTTACATAGCGGTGCAAATAAGGAACGTATCTGAAAGGGTCAATGCTTGTTCAATTAAGCTTAGGGTCCATATCCAAACTCTCAGTGCTTTTAAAGCATTTTTCTAGCGATTTAAAAGCGCTTTTCCAACGGTATTTCGTTCTATTGTTAAAAGCATCGGAAAAAGATCGGTGATTAACTAGAAACCTCTCTACTTATCTGGCAAGGAAGGTTGTGTTATATTCTTTAAGAAATACTATATTATAGTATTTCTTAAAGAATATAACACAACCTTCCTTGCGCCTTTGATCTGTCTGCTTCACTAATGCAGCCATCGAGAGTACTACAATAGTTCTATTGTTAACGCCAGATAAGTAGAGAGGTTTCTAGTTAATCACCGATCTTTTTCCGATGCTTTTAACAATAGAACGAAATACCGTTGGAAAAGCGCTTTTAAATCGCTAGAAAAATGCTTTAAAAGCACTGAGAGTTTGGATATGGACCCTTAATAATTTGCTTTGCATATAATACATCCCAATGCATCTATGATTAAGTACCATACTCACGTACGTACTTACCTCCGATACGTCCATCTTGTTTCACCTACTTCCAGCTATTGCAACAACAGAGAGTCCTGGCCAGGTCACAACCGAGTTTAGGTTTGAATTTACAACGCAGGAGCTGACATCCACTGCTGAAATTGAGACAACGCCTTTATTGACAGGACCAGGTAATTACGCTCTGTATTGAATCGGCAAATAATTGCTGAAGGTTGCATTTATTCTATCATGGAAGTTGCATCAAAATAATCGTCTTTTTACCTTACTTTAATCTGCTAGCGGTTAAATGCCCGACGCAACCAGTTCCAGTTACGCAGGGACCGAGTGGGCGCCTGACTGTAACACTCTCCCCGTCACCCACCGTAAGTGGTTTTCCACAAGGGGTAGTGTTGCTTATTTATACTGATGGAACCGGTGTACAACAGCAAGCCATCCTACCGTCAACTCTTCTAGTCCATAGCTTTACGCTTTTGTCAAGCGATATTACAGAAATCAGAATTTACGCATCTGGGGGCGGGAAGTCAACTTATTGTACATTTGATATTCAGCTGCCAGGTAAGTGTATTAGATTCAATCGTCATAAAAGAACCTTACCTGTCCGTAATTATGCAAATTTTCGGGACGTACTATATATAAAGATGTTCAGGAAAAGCACAGCTTAACAGTAATTTGATCTGATCAATATTTGGAGCGTTGAAAACTTATCGAAATTTACATTTGATTCACATCTGTTTCCATAACTATAGACATCCTTACTTAGCATCTTTTACTTTCATCATACACTTTTTGAGAAGTTAAGAATTGAATTATTGACCTCAATTTAGACGATATAATTTACAAAAAATTAAAATGCATAGTTTTAATTTTAGTTGTACTTATTTCCATTAGTACCAATTGTATCTTGTGCAAAATTGATCAATAGTGTGTGATTTCGGACTAAAAGCTAATATCAGACTACACTTTACAGAAAAGAAGCCTTTCGCGCGCTTGTTCTATTCCCATTTCTGGAATTTAAAGTTCCAAATTACATTCTACGAGTTGCACAGAACACAAGGTAGGTGTAGCTCTATATGTGAAACAGTCATTGTTTAGGAGCGCGAACAACTTAATTCTATTTAATATTATTACCAGTATCTACCAAATTTGCATAATATCAATTGATATTTTATGCTTTATCTTGCTCATGTTCCAGTTGACAACTGTACCTGTTTTCTAATTATTGATATGTACATGTATGAAACGCAATCTAACACAATGTAGAAAAAGTCGTTTGTCATGAAATGTTGGTGTGTTAAATACTAGCTACATCCTTTTTAGCGAATAGTCCGATAATTATTCTTTTTGAACAGAATAAGTTACCAAATAAGGAGTCATATATTAGAAATTCCCTCTAATAGTTCTTTCCAAGGTAACATCAGCATTTGGCAAATGCGACTTGTTTCTGGTTTTGTTGGAGTTGGTTTCTTTCCTAAGTATTGAATACAATGTTTAATGTTACGTCCCTATTAATAATAATGTCGTGTGTGTCCAAAATAAAAAAGAATAAACAAATGAAAAACGTGGTACCTTGTATTTCTTTGAGTCTGTTGTGTCTGTCATAATTTTATCTAAATTTCCATACGAAGATACCATAGTAACCCACTCTAACATAACCCGTAACAAGTCATCGCTTTCATTCGCATATCGTACATCCCATCTTTCGCCAACTGTTGACTCTATCAATTTGCCATTTTCTCCTCATTTTACTACCCCGTCATTTGGTGTCTTGTCCAAATATTTCTGTCCGTGTATGCCGTTCAATGAAGTAGCTATGATTCTTTTACACTGTATTATCTGTGTGGATGATCAGATGAACCCTTTCATATACGAAGTCAAACATGACCTGGGTGATGGAAAAATAACAATAATAACAAAAGTAACCCCAACGCTTAGAAAGTAAGGTTAATCTGCCGAGAAAAATTCTTATATACGACTTGGTTTCTGAACAATTCAGAACCAAGATGATTGAAAAAGTTTCAAAGGGAAATTTTAGATTTCGGTATTCGGTTTTAGCATCCAGTACACGTATTTGTACAGCGTGTATCAAAAAGAACGCAACACTTTTTGTCGAGAGCTGTACGGTCACAGTAAAAGAAAAATCACTCTAAAACTTATATATTCTGTTAGGTCTACTTATTGGCTATCACATAATCAAATTACAACGATATCAATTATTTATTCGCTGAGATATTAAAGGTATAAGTAGAGAAGTGCAAAACACGTTTTACATCGTTCGTTCTAAAAACTTGGATTTTCCTGTCCGATTAGTGTTATGGGTTAACAGTTTAATAACTATGTAAATTTAATGTCTGGAATGGTTTATCTTAATTTCCTTTGTTTGAGTAAGGTGGAACATAAACTCATTGAATCGTGTAATCTGATAATCATTCATTCGAGCATTTGAATACGTCAATCACCCTTTTTAAGTTCTGAAGCACCGATTGCTATGATCGCCACATAATGTCTATGGTACGTTCTTTCATAAATTAAAGTTCATAATCGATGCATCTTAAAACAAGGACAGCATTTTGAGGGTCGAGCAGCACCATAATGTCCCATTCCCATTCACAACAGACTAACAATGACTGATTCATACAAGACAATTACTACATTCACTGGACTATTCCATTTGTATATCTTTTGAATAATGTGCCATACTCTTTTACTTATGACATTTTTTAACGAGAGAAAAAGAGAGAGGATTTGCAAACAGACTTTGTTATCTGGATTTTCAAATTGTGTCATTAACTATCAACTAATTTATTGCCAGATTTGAATAATATTGATATGATACTGTAATAGCCAGACATTTGATACCTTTAACATATCATTTTCTTCTCAGAATGATGAGTTTGATTCCAATTATTTAAGTACAATGAGTTATTAAAGTGTCTTGCTAATATTCACCTGACAAGTAAATCAGGCATACAGGATAAACGATGTAAAACGTGTTTTGCACTTGTCTACGTGTATCGTTGATATCTCAGCGAATCAATCATCGATATCGCTGTAATTTGACTATGTGATAGCCAATAGGTACACCTAGACATTTCAGAGTGATTTGTGATTTGCCGTAATCGGAGAGCTTGCGACAAAAAGTGTTGCGTTTTTTTTTGATACACCCTGTATATGTGACAAGGTATGATTAAATGGTACAGACTCCATGTCACATACAAATATGTTTACTGGGTGGATTAAAATCTACACTGCAAAAAGGTTGCTAAAGTACGTTGCTAAAAGTACTTTTTTTATTACTATCATAATTTTACATTTCACATAGTTTCATCATGTTTACATTGCATTATCGATACATGTATAACACATTTTCATATGCTTTTCAGCATGTTTACATAGCATATCATATACATGTTTAGCACATTTTCATATACTTTTCAGCATTTTTATATTTGTATATGCTTTTCGACATGTTTACATTCATAATTTTCACATTTCATAGTTCCATCATGTTTACATTTCATGTCAAATACATGTATAACACATTCACGCATGCTTTTCATCATGTTTACACATTTTCATATGCTTTTCAGCATGTTTTCATTGCATATCACGTATAGCACATTTTCATATGCTTTCAGCATGTTTACACATTTTTCATATGCTTTTCAGCATACTAAAAGTACTTTCAAAATATTCCACGTTGGCAACTGTTGCATGAGCATTGAAGAAAATCACGCAACAGTTGATGCAAGTTACGCACATGTGAATTTTAGGCAACTGTTGTCCAAAAAAGCAAATTTCGTGATTGCGTCATTCAATCATTATGGCGTCTTGTGCACGAGCAACTGTTTGCGCGAGCTGAGATCTCTCGATCTGGATAAATTATAATCTGGTAAATAAAACAGTAAATCCGCATCAACATCAGAGTTTGTGACATCTGACAGGCGTTTTTTGAGTCCGGTTTTGAATGTTTGAAGCTTGGTCTGTCAGGAAGATGATGTGATAGATCGGTCTAAATCTCTGTGGTCGTCCATGTAATAAGCTTATTTCGTCATGTTCGTATAGGTTTAAAATACCCAACAAATCACTAAATAAAAGCCCACAACCAATAAACAATAAAACACTCAACAAATGGTTAAAAAATGATCAACAGTTGAGCTGTTGCATACTTAAACAACTGTTGAGTGAATAAAATATGATTGCCAATGATTGCCCAACTTTTGAGTAACTAGAATTGTTCAACTGTTGGTGAAAACATGTTGCGCAAATTTTACTCAACAGTTGAGCGGTTGCATACTTGAACAACGTTGTGTAAAATGTTGAGTAAATATTTAAGCAACCTGTTTGCAGTGTATAGATAGGATAATTTGATCATATCTAAAGTAACACTAACAATAAACAAATCAGTTATTTTAACCTTTTGCAGCCATCTTGGATATTTTAAAATAGTCAAACTAGATCTGCAGCCCCTAGGCTTTATCATATACATTATTGAATGATGTACTATTATATTTTGGGGTATTGGAATTAGATAGTATGGTCATTTACAATACAAAACAATTGTTTTAGGTCATTTATCATCAACTTAACCATTCTGGCAGCCATTTTGGAAAGTGATACAGAATCAAAATTGTCACAGAGGTGGGCCTTATATCCAAAAGCAATAGCTTAGCAGTTTAGAACATACTATTTAGTGAATGTGATGTAATATACACTCTTACAATATCTATGCTGGATTATCATACACTCATGAAGACTATTTTTACATTTACAGCTGTCATCTTGGTGGCCATCTTGGATTTAAATTAATTAAATTAATGCAAATATACTAGATATGAGTTACTAGTGGTTTAATACATACATTCCAATGTTAAAACTTTCCTTTCTGGGATTCCGACAATTTGTTCAGTAATTTTGGGATCTATTTTGGATTTTTAAGTATGTTAACAAAGCAATAATACTGGATATGAATCACTGGTGTTCTATTACATTCATCCTATCCCATCATTAAAACTATATTTCATCATAAATTTTGGTTCATATTATCCCATTTTATGGAATTTGACAACACGGTAAGCTCCTGTATATACCCGACTACTAGTACTATACCTATTTACCATGTTTACGTATGTTACAATTATAAACTGTGCAGTTGACATACAATATGATCCTTTTCTGCAATAATAAATAATTTTATGGACATCTGTTTCTTTTGCTTTTAGAATTGTCAACAACAACGGAAACAATCGCAACCACTTCTGGTAAGAATCATATCTCTGCCTTTTGAATATGGGATATTATATCGCAAGTATAGGCCGATATTATGTTTAATCGTATAGAATCACTTTCATCTAGGTTCATCAGGCTCTCACCTTCGAGGGAGACCTCCACTCCACACTCCTAGTGTTTGTTACCTAATATTGTTTATTCGTATTTCATCTGAAAATAAGCAAACCATTGCCAGTGATTAATAAACAGCTGGGAAAAGTCGACGTAAAAAATGGGAATGTAGTTTTCGCCTCAACAATCTTTTTATTTCATCGGCAGGCAAGTATAAATTCCGATGGTAAAATACTAGCACACATAATAATGCACACACATGAAGAAGAGTCAGGAAATTCATTATTACCCATTGATATTAATTCAACAGGTCCTACATGTAACGATAACGAGTTTCAATGTCCAGAATCTGGCAGCTGTATCGATGCATCCTGGGTTTGTGACGTCGTTGTTGATTGCACCGAGAGTATGGCGGATGAGATGAACTGTTGTGACGATGCCATCGAATTCAGCTGCCCGTCAGGAGGATGTATACCACAATCTTTCGTTTGTGATGGTAATGACGATTGCGCTGACAGTGCGGATGAAGTCGCATGCCGTATGTATTTGAATATGTTACACAAAATAATATACATATATAATATTTTGCATATCTCTATATCCATTCATGTTTCGTAGCCATGACTAAATTGCCATTCCAATGTCCTTCCTTGTTGTAACTTACTGAGCATATCTTTCATATATTGGGAGGTTTTTAATTCGTGGATGGAAAACGACTATGATTATTAACATTATTAACATTTTCCGTCTTAACAAAAGGAGTATTGAGATAACCCTCGAAATGGAAACTACCAATTTCAACAGAAATTAACCACCATCTGAAATCTTTAAGGGAGCACATCAAAACTCGACCGCCCGGCAACCGCCGGTTCCGTGCAGTTCCGTGAGGTTGCAGCTGGTTTTTATTGTTCTAAACAATGATATGCGGTCCAACCGGGCGGAACCGCCGGTTGCCGCGCGGTCGAGTTTTGATTTGCTCCCTAAGCTTCATCGTCGTCTTTCATGTAATTTTTCATGAGTCTGGATCAAAACAAATCATTTTAAATCGTCACAATTTACCTCTACCCAATTCATAATGCGTCTGGCATCACAAATAAAACCTTGCAAGTCACTAAAGGACCTGTGACCTGAATCATAGTGATAGCTCTTCGATTCAATTTGCGGCGAGCTTTACTTAAAACACACAAAAAAGTGGAACGCATCCAGAAGGCGTTTAGAAATGATCAGAGAATGGCTTTCTGAAAATCATAACATGGGAGGGTTACTGCGTACGTATATTATTTAATTCAACAAGGCAAATATTATACTTTCATTTTTGAAAGAGCTGTAACTGGTGATTTAAAATAACGCATCGACAACCTACGATACCATACACATTGAAATATAAGTAACACATTTATGTAAATATCATTATATTGTCTCGCTTTAGCGTATACAAATCAAATAACATGAGTCCATATGAATTTAGACATTAAACATCTGTATATAACAACTATAATTCATACTGTTTTGTTTTTATATCGCGATGCCACTTTCTACACCAATAGCAACGTCGACTTCTCCTGGTAAGTTCATTTGATCTGAACGTTATCAATACTTGTTATCAGTACTTGACTTTTAGTGGCCTTTGCTGATGTATTTTGACGATATGAAGTAATTGCCTTATAAACTCCGGGTATAAACTGCTCAAAACAGTTCGGAAATTTGCTTTCAATCGCAAATGGTTCAAATATTTCGCGATATAGGGCCTATTCGTGTTATGTTTCAATGAAGTTTCATATCGACGAAAAGAGGCTGACGTGTTCGTCTTTCCAACGATAACTCATGATTTGTAGCAATCACTTGTTTCAGTGCTTAGCCACCTGCTTGTGAATGTGGGGAGGTCACCTTCATAATGTACCAAATCAAAGATTTTCTTTGACCAAATGAACCACTATTTCGAGCTCAAAAGAACAACTATTCAATGAAGTGTAGCATTGACAACTACACTGTAAAACACTGTTTCAAACCTTTAAACAACTGGCATTGAAACACAGGTAATTGCTACAAATTTGGTATCACTGGAAGGATGGACACAACAGCTTTCAATTGATATGTAACACAATATGAACATCCCAGAGCTCAGCCACGTTTTGAGAATATGAGTAGTTCTCAATCAGAATGTACTGTCATTAAAAGTCAAAAGAGCATCTTCTGACTGGCGTTGAAACAGGTATGATTGCTACAAATTTGTAGGAAGGATGGACACGTCAGGTTTCAATTGATATGCAACATAATATGAACATGTCCCAGAGCCCAGCCACGTTTTTGAGAATATGGAGAGGTCTCAATCGTAATTTGGCCAAAATCATCCCTATTTTGTCCTCAGAAGTCAAAAGATCATTTCTCTACAACACAGCAAAAAACAATGTTCAATAGTTTTAAACAACGGAGGTTCTTCAAGTTCCCTGCTTAAACAGTTTTTGCACATTTAAACGTTTGAACAGGGTACTTGAACAACACAGCTCGTTGTAAATAGCGCCATTACACTGTAGCTCTTGATGTAACCTCATTGAGGAGTTGTTCTTTTGAGCACGAAATGGTGAATTTGGCCTATTTTGATTGAGATCTATCTATGCTGGCAATGACCCTGGAAAAATGACAGGTCGAATCACAGCACTTTACCCAGCTAGCCATTTAACGTTTTTTAAAATAAAAAAAAACAGTATTGAATTTGGTGAGAAAAAAACGGTTTCAATATTACATTTTAAAAATGTATTTGTGTGGAGTTTTTATGGGTTTTAATAACGTTTCTACGTTTCCATGTAACATTTTCAAAACGTTAATACGATATAACGTGAAAATAACTATGTGTAATTGATTTATATATACGTCCATTATTGCATATATGAATCATGATGTATAATAAACAAGGGTTGTTCCATTTGTGTATTGAGTATGTATTTCTTCAGTGAGGTGAAGGAAAGTTAGTGAGATTTTTGTGCATGTATAATGTTTGTATTGTTATTATAGGCCTAGAGTATTGTGTCTTTGAATTGTCAACACCAGTAGTAAATATCATATGTGGTACCAAGCTAAACAAATGTACGATACCGCGTTGAAGTTACATTTACTGTTAATGTAATACAATCAGGTATATCATTGGTGAAACACATTCATAAGTAGTCTAGTGTAAAGACCCCCATTGATAGGTTAATTATGTGCTGTCTTACACCAGGATAAACCTAAAATCAAGGCGAGAAAGCGTGAATTCTTAGGAATATATCCTTATTAAATTGCAGTATGTACAGAAGCAGCTTGCTTAGACTCTGGAGACTGTATCCCTATAGTGTGGTTGTGTGATAGCTTTGAGGACTGCAGCGATGCTAGCGACGAAATGAACTGCACGGGTAAGTTCCGGCACCATGTCCCAACGATGTCAGCAAATTGAAATAGAGATTGTTAGTTGATATATAAGTCTTGCATTAAACGTACCCCATGATTTTCCAAATATAATGTTTTTACCACTTAACTATCACACATTTATGGGAGCATTTGAACGTAATCCAACAATGCGCATCAGAATAAAGCAGTCGACACAGTTGTAACCGGGAGTTGTAAACCATGTATTTTATATTACATGTTGCATGTGAAATCAGTGACAGTTGTGAAATGAAAATCATTTATATGACGACCCTTGGAAATGTGATAACACCCAATGATTATTTGAAATACAATTAGACTAATCTCTAACTAATCCATATGACTTTCATAAAGACACTGCTAGCATCCAAAGCACATGCCCCTAACAACTTTGATATTTGTCACTGTTAACGACTATGCCCACACTTGCAGGATGCAACGAAGATGAATTTACGTGCTTAGATAAAGGAGACTGTATCTCTTTATCGTGGGTATGCGATTCTTTTGAGGACTGTTCTGATGCCAGCGACGAAATGAACTGCCCAGGTAAGTTGGTATACTATTATAATTGGTGGTGGTTATAAGAATTTAAAAAAATCAGGGGTGGGGGGGCAGCTACGTTCGACATATTATATCACGTCATAACCATATATAAGTTGTTTTCGCAATGTGGGGTATGAATTAAATTAATATAATGACTGTCATTTATATTCATTCTTTATTACAATCGTCCAATTTTATGATAATGAAATGTCGGTTATTTCTCGACGCCATTTACAACTCGTAATTCATCATCCCGTAGAATAACGTGTTCTAGTGCAAGTGCAGAACAAGAAACGTTGAAAGTGACGTTTGCTGTGCTATTAAATCATGATAATCTTTGGATATAACAACATATCCGTATTTACTACAAACATATGCGGTTTTTGTTTGGATATAAGCCCTGCGTATGTGGTGTATTTCGTCTCGTGTTGTCTTTATCAACACCCGGGTATCAACATGACATTTTAAAATGTTATGATTCTGGTTGGCGTTCACCCAGATGGTTTTATATTCTGTACACGCCGAAACAAGACTGACATTAACTACTCCCATAAACCCGATTCCAGTCGGTGGTATATTGGTCTTTCAATGTCAGATATGGAACATGCCAGATGACTACAATGTAATGATTGTACGCACTATAAATGGACGTATCGATAGACTAACAACGGGGAAGGTTGTTTTACCATCGATAGCCGAAGCACGGTTTTTCTTGCCTATGAGGGCGTTTCCAGATTGCTCGAATGTGTAGGTCTAGACTAATGGTGGCAGTTTCTCTCTTAGATAAAGAGACATACAGATGTGGATACAGATATTGATATTGTTGCACGAGACTCAAACAATGTTCAAGTCAAACAATTTTCAGCAGCGGGAAATCCGTCTTGTACAATAAATCATGACAATTTGCAAATCAGGAAAACAGTTTGATTGTATTAAGGTGCTCTTCTGAAAAAGGCGTTCCGAATGTACAATTAAACTGGGTACGTACAGGTTTCAATGACGATTTCACAGCACAAAATACCAATAAAGATGTTCATGTGATATCACGACTGGAGATGAGAGCTCAGATGATCTTTGTTTGTGAAATGACAAGGCAGGCATTCCCTGAACTAAAGAGGTCATGTGAAATAGGACCGATAACAATAGTGTAATCACGAGCCAATTCCATCGATGGTTCTGACGTTGTTAAGGAATATGTTAGATCAGGAAATGACGACCCGTCTCGAACTTCAGACAGTGAATGCGAGGAAATAATGTCTTTCTTCATCTTCATCAAACAATATATTCTATTTATCTTTAACAACTGCTGCAGCCGGTTATGTGTTATATTTTTCACGACAACAATCGTGATGTTTTGCAAATATCGCAACGTATCCACCGCGATTTGTAGACAGACCTCGATCAATACACGCACCCCACCAGGGCTTCAGATCCTGTGTGTGTGTCGCTACAACGTCGAAATAAAAATGAACGCGTGAGGATCCGGATAATCCCGAAGCAAAGTTCTACTTCCAAAAGAGGTATTTGACGAATTCCATTATACAACAATGATTTTGAGAAAGACATGAGTAGTGCGTTTTGTTGTAGTGTAAGTTTAATAATTTAAAAACAAATTCTCTGAATGTTGTAATATAGTAAAATGCCGTGTACCGTATAATATATTTGATCATAATTTTAGTTAAAGTGAATGACAGATACTGAGGTATGTTAACTAACTAGACATGACACATTAATGGTTACAATTCAACCTTTTTTTGGAATATGGGATTACAATAATACCTGATATTAAAACTTGACGCTATGGTTTCAAATTAAACGGTATTGTCTTGAGAAATACGAGGACAGTTTACTTGCAATGACTCTATATACATGTACCTTAAAACATACCTATGCAACAGCCTATTCCTTATTATGTAAAACGTATTTGTCGGTCAGCTTGTAGATTATGATCCTGAATTTTGAAATGTTTTACAGGGAAAGGACATAACACCATAATGTAAACTTAATCTTTACATATTAAAAAAATAAACATCGACCTGAAATGATAAAAATTATTTAATTTTCCAATACGTCACAATTCTCCTTTCCTGCCTAGAAGTGCGTTGTCAAAGTACTTGTATTTACCCAATTCCTTCTATGGGAGAACAGAACGCCCCCTAGAGTTTCATATTCTTATGAATAGTGATAGCCACTTAATATTAATCATATGCTAATAACTCGAAGACACATAATATATGATGTCGGTGATTTCTCGACGCCATTGTACAATAACGCATCAGCCTCAGTAGTGACTAGCGTACGATTCGCCGGTTTTATAATACATGTACTATAAACTATCAAAACGTTGATGAAAGGAACATCCACAGTATATATATATATATCATAATGTATCATGCATAATATGAACCAGTTGGAATATTAGGTGTGTCGTGTTGTGTCTACTCTCCGTCTTTGTTAAATTGGAATAACATTCATTGTTAAGGATGGAAACAGTATTCGTTATTATAATAGTCACAGTGTTGGTGCACTCTTACACTGCAATCGCTCAAACAACCGTAGAGGTGACTTCACCAATTAATCCAATAAAGGTCAGTGGAATTTTGGCACTCCAGTGTCAAATATGGAAAATACAAGATGGCGATACTGTTATGATTATCCGTACGGCTGCTGGTGGTGAAGCTGAGCAAATTACTTACGCAGAAAGTATACGGCAGTCGTCTGTTCGGGAAAGAGTTTATCTTGCTATCAGAACATTTCCAGATGGGTCCACAATCTACTTTTTGACTATGTTACATGTGTCTTCGTCTGATTCTGGGGAGTACGGGTGCGCAATTATTCGTATGTCTGGACGAAGTCCAACAACCATTGGAGAGCATTTTATCAATATAAATATCATTTACTTTCCTGATAAGACACAACCAACATGTAGTAGTAAACCTAGCAGTCTCGTGTTACGCGAAGGGAGTGCTATTGGTCTCACGTGTTCTACGTATAAAACTGTTCCGGAGGTTGACCTAAAATGGCGATTGACGTATTCGCGAGAGTATTTGCCATCTTTCAACTATTCCGAAGGAGATGACGTTTATTCCGAACTAACATTGAATTTAGATATGAAATACACTGGCGCCATTTTTACGTGTGAATTGACAAGTGGTGGGTTTCCTGATCAAACTCAAACGTGTAAAATAGGTCCTGTGACAGTGATACCTATTGATCCTGATAGCAATACAGGAGACCGTGGATCATATCCAATTTCCATCATCCCAAAAGAACCAGATAGTGGAACTGATTTAACGGAAACAAAAGTATCTCTATCATCTGATGGATGTACGGACCAGTGTCAGTCGACCTCATATACAGTATTCTATTTGACCATCTCTACAGCAGGAGCTAGTCTACTGTGTTTCATTTTCCTTATAACAACAATCGTCATGTGCTGCAAATATTACGGAATATCAGCTGAAGTTAATGATAGACAACAATACGTTCCCAATCGAGCGTCAGATCCAGTTTATGTGTCATTGCAGAGACGTCATGGTAATGAGCAGGTGTATATGACACTAGAGGATCCGAATAATCCAGAAGGAAAGGTTCTTCTCCCTAAGGAGGTTTTTGATGAGTTTTGTAGCAGAACAATGAGTCTCAGAAAAACATGACAGGTACACTTGAATTCGATGTATAGGTACCATAATGTACCGACTGTTTATGTAAATCATGTATACATGGGGTAATATTCGGTTGTTTTTCTTTCATGCATTACAGTTGTTAATTTCATTCATGTATTGATAATATTTAATATACTGATGTATATATCTATGACCGTGTTTTTACTGGGATACTGGAAACTTAACGCTAACTTTTTAACCCCCCCCCCCCCCCCGCCCCCCCCCCCCCCCCCCCGTTTCTACTCGAGAAAAGTTATCGCTAAGTATATAAGCGTCCTAATCGATGGGCCACGACATTTGACTCTTTGTTGTACCAACAATGCCGCCCCACCTGATAAAGACTGCCTCACAATGCGTAGAAACCTGCGTATACGTGTATATTTCCGGGTCACAATAACTTAGCGTTAAAGATTTAATGGGTGGCTATTTCCACTAGGCAAGTTAGCGTTAATTTCCATTAACAAACTTGGTATGTTGCTGGTTTTTGCCGTTTGAAAACTTAGCGTTAATTAGCGTTATCTGGCTGTTTCATCATCATCATCATGGGCAACTTGTAGAAACACGCTCTATGCTATTAATTATTACTGGTGTGCATATAATCTCTGACTTGTTCAATTACCTGTACCCACTAACACACTATTAGAGTCTTAAATTGGTCTATATACTCTCTAAATGTAAAGAGCTATAACTCACTCTTTTGAGAGCTCTAGGAGGGACGGCTCATTTTAGGAGTGTAGTTTGCTCTTTTCGGAGTGATTTTCCACTCTTTTAGAGTGATTTTTTCTCTGAAAAGAGTGGCAATTTCAAACAATGTTTAAGTCAAACAATTTCCAGCAGCGGGAAATCCGTCTTGTACAAATAACCATGACAACTTTGCAAATCAGGAAACCAGTTTGATTGTAGTAACGTGTTCATCTGAAAAAGACGATTTCACAGCACAAAATACATCTAAATATATTCATGTGTGATATTACGACTGGAGATGAGAGCTCAAATGATTTTTGAAAAAGCAGTTTTTGTTTGTGAAATGAAAAGTCGTCCCCTGAACTAACGAGGTCATGTGAAATAGGACCGATAACAATAGTGCAATCACGAGCCAATTCCATCGATGGTTCTGACGTTGTTAAGGAATATGTTAGATCAGGAAATGACGACCCGTCTCGAACTTCAGACAGTGAATGCGAGGAAATATGTCTTTCTTCATCTTCATCAAACAATATATTCTATTTATCTTTAGCAACTGCTGCAGCCGGTTTACTATGTGTTATATTTTTCACGACAACAATCGTGATGTTTTGCAAATATCGCAACATATCCGCGGCGATTGTAGACAGACCCAAATACACGCATGGCAGAGCTTCAGAGTTTTATTTCCAAAAGAGGTATTTTACGAATTCTAAAATAGAACAATGAGTTTGAGAAAAACATGTATAGTGCGTTATTTTGTTGTAGTGTAAGAATACTAATTTAAAAAAATATCTCTTGTCAATGTTGTAATATAGTAAAATGCCGTGTACCGTATATTATATTTGATCTTAATTTAAGTTAAAGTTAATGACATATACTGAGACATGTTATCTAACTAGACATGACACATTAAAGGTTACAATTCAACTTTGTTTTTAAATATGGGATTACAACAATACCAGATATTAAAACTTGAGGCTATGGTTTCAAATTAAACGGTATTGTTTTGAGAATTATGAGAAAAGTTTTACTTGCATTATGGCTCTATATACATGTACCTTAAAACATACCTGTGCAACAGCCCATTCCTTATGATGAAATACGTCTTATTCGTTGGTCAGCTTGTAGATTATGATCCTGAATTTTGAAATTGTTTACAGGGAAGGGACATAACACTGTAATGTGAACTTTATCTTTACATATTAAAAAATTAAACATCGACCTGAAATGATAACAATTAAATCGTCACAATTCTCTTTTCCTGCCTAGAAGTGCGTTGTCAAATAAGTACTTGTATTTACCCAATTAGGTTTATTTGTATAACTTCCTTCTGTAGGAGAACAGAACGCCCTCTAGAGTTTTATATTCTTATGAATAGTGATAGCCACTTAATATTAATCATATGCTAATGACTCGAAGACACATAATAATATGATGTCGGTGATTTCTCGACGCCATTGTACATTTACGCATCAGCCTCACAGTAGTGACTAGCGTACGATTCGCCGGTTTTATAATACATGTATGAACTATAAACTATCAAAACGTTGATGAAAGGAACATCCACAGTACACCAACCTTTTCCAAGCTTTTTGGCGGCACTATTTTCCAACCTATATATATACATGTATATATCATAATGTATCATGCATAATATGAACAAGTTGGAATATTAGGTGTGTCGTGTTGTGTCTACTTTCAGTCTTTGTTAAATCGGAATATCATTCATTGTTAAGGATGGAAACAGTGTTCGTTATTATAATAGTCACAGTGTTGGTGCACTCTTACACTGCAATCGCTCAAACAACCGTAGAGGTGACTTCACCAATCAATCCAATAAAAGTCGGTGGAATTCTGGCACTCCAGTGTCAAATATGGAAAATACAAGATGGCGATACTGTTATGATTATCCGTACGGTTGCTGGTGGTGAAGCTGAGCAAATTACTTACGGAGAAAGTATACGGCAGTCGTCTGTCCGGGAAAGAGTTTATCTTGCAATAAGAACATTTCCAGATGGGTCTACAGTCTACTTCTTGACCATGTTACATGTGACATCTTTTGATTTAGGAGAATATGGCTGCACAGTGTTTCGTATGTCTGGACGAAGTCTAACAACCATTGCAGAACATTTTATCAATATAAATGTAATTTACTTTCCTGATAAAACACAACCAACGTGTAGTAGCAAACCTACTACTCTCACGTTACGAGAAGGGAGTACTATTGATCTCACGTGTTCTACGTATAAAACTGTTCCAGTGGTTGACCTAAAATGGCGATTGACGTATTCGCGAGAGTATTTGCCATCTGTCAACTATACCGAAGGAGATAACGTTTATTCCGAACTAACATTGAATCTAGATATGAAATACACTGGCGCCATTTTTACGTGTGAATTGACAAGTGGTGGGTTTCCTGATCAAACCCAAACGTGTAAAATAGGTCCTGTGACAGTGATACCTATTGATCCTGATAGCAATACAGGAGACCGTGGATCATATCCAATTTCAATCATCCCAAAAGAACCAGATAGTGGAACTGATTTAACGGAAACAAAAGTATCTCTATCATCTGATGGATGTACGGACCAGTGTCAGTCGACCTCATATACAGTATTCTATTTGACCATCTCTACAGCAGGAGCTAGTCTATTGTGTTTCATTTTCCTTCTAACAACAATCGTCATGTGCTGCAAATATTACGGAATATCAGCTGAAGTTAATGATAGACAACAATACGTTCCCAATCGAGCGTCAGATCCAGTTTATGTGTCATTGCAGAGACGTCATGGTAATGAGCAGGTGTATATGACTCTAGAGGATCCGAATAATCCAGAAGGAAAGGTTCTTCTCCCTAAGGAGGTTTTTGATGAGTTTTATAGCAGAACAATGAGTCTCAGAAAAACATGACAGGTACACTTGAATTCGATGTAGGTACCATAATGTACCGACTGTTTATGTAAATCATGTATACATGGGGTAATATTCAGTTGTTTTTCTTTCATGCATTACAGTTGTTAATTTCATTGATGTATTGATAATATTTAATCTACTGATGTATATATCTATGAACGTGTTTACTGGGATACTGGAAAGTTAACGCTAACTCCCCCCCCCCCCCCCCCCCCCCGTTTCTACTCGCGAAAAGTTACCGCTAAGTTTATAAGCGTCCTAATCGATGGGCCACGGCATTTGACTCTTTGTTGTACCAACAATGCCGCCCCACCTGATAAAGACTGCCTCACAATGCGTAGAAACCTGCGTATACGTGTATATTTCCGGGTCACAATAACTTAGCGTTAAAGATTTAACGGGTGGCTATTTCTACTAGGCAAGTTAGCGTTAATTTCCGTTAACAAACTTGTTATGTTGCTGGTTTTTGCCGTTGGAAAACTTAGCGTTAATTAGCGTTATCTGGCTGTTTCATCATCATCATCATGGGCAACTTGTAGAAACACGCTCTGTGCTCTTAATTATTACTGGTGGGATATAATCTCTGACTTGTTCAATTACCTGTACCCACTAACACACTATTAGAGTCTTAAATTGGTCTATATACTCTCTAAATGTAAAGAGCTAAAACTCACTCTTTTGAGAGCTCTAGGAGATACGGCTCATTTTAGGAGTGTAGTTCGCTCTTTTCGGAGTGATTTTCCACTCTTTTTCTCTGAACAGCCTATTCCTTATGATGAAATACGTCTTATTCGTTGGTCAGCTTGTAGATTATGATCCTGAATTTTGAATTTTTTACAGGGAAGGGACATAACACTATAATGTAAACTTAATCTTTACATATTAAAAAATTAAACATCGACCTGAAATGATAACAATTAAATCGTCACAATTCTCTTTTCCTGCCTAGAAGTGCGTTGTCAAAGCACTTGTATTTACCCAATTAGGTTTATTTGTATAACTTCCTTCTGTAGGAGAACAGAACGCCCCCTAGAGTTTTATATTCTTATGAATAGTGATAGCCACTTAATATTAATCATATGCTAATGACTCGAAGACACATAATAATACTAGAGCGGTTCTCGGGCTTCGCGGTTCGCGGGTTTTGCGGTTATCGGGTTGCATGGTTTTTGGTTGAGCGGTTTCGGTAGACATGTTTAATGTGGTTGGTACTTTAGGATCCCAGCGGAACCAGATTCGATGACTGTCACACTCACATTGTTAGCGATGTGTTGTTATAATGGATAGTTTGATTCTCGAAATGTCTCTAAACATTTGATTTGAAAATTATCCATCATTTCATTCATCAAAATAATAAACAAAAATAATACAAATAAGCTTACTTAAAAACACCTTTTCGGCTAAATCACGATTATTTAATGTAAACTTATATTGGAGATAAAATTTGAAATGCGAACATCATTTGATATGTCAAATGTGTTGCGGTTTGATCAGTTCATTATACACATACTTTACACGTAGCTCAAAAAGTGAAATCATATCAAAAAAATCAAATCGGGACACATTTTATGGTGTCCGTCATTTTTTAGGCTAAATTGCCGGAATTTTTTTCTCCATCAAATTTGTTGCGGTTTGACCAGTTAGCTACACAGACTTTATACGTAGCTCATAAAGTGAAATCATATCTAAAAAATCAAATCGGGAGACATTTTATGGTGTCACTCATTTTTTAGGCTAAATTGCCGGATTTGTTTTCTCCGTCAAATATGTTGCGGTTTGACCGGTTAGCTACACAGACTTTATACGTAGCTCAAAATGTGAAATCATGTCCAAAAAGTCAAATCAGGACACATTTTATGGTGTCTGTCATTTTTTAGGCTAAATTGTCGGATTTGTTTTCTCCGTCAAATGTGTTGCAGTATGACCGGCTAGCTACACAGACTTTATATGTAGCTCAAAATGTGAAATCATATCCAAAATATGAAATCGGGACACATTTCATGGTGTCCACCATTTTTTAGGCTAAATTGCCGGAATGTTTTTTCTCCGTCAAATGTGTTGCGGTTTGACCCGTTAGCTACATACGCAGCTCAAAAAATGAAATCATATCCAAACAATCAAATTGGGACACATTTTATGGGGTCTGTCATTTTTTAGGCTAAATTGCCGGAATTATTTTTTCTCCGTCAAATGTGTTGCAGTTTGACCCGTTAGCTACACAGACTTTATACGTAACTCAAAATGTGATATCAAATCCAAAAAATCAAATCGGGACACATTATTATGGTGTCCGTCATTTTTTAGGCTAAATTGCCAGATTTCTTTTTCTCCCAGTCAAATGTGTTGCGGTTTGACCCGTTAGCTACACAGACTTTATATGTAGCTCAAAAAGTGAAATCATATCCAAAAAATCAAATCGGGACACTTTTTATGGTGTCCGTCATTTTTTAGGCTAAATTGCCAGATTTTTTTTTCTCCGTCAAATGTGTCGCAGTATGACCGGCTAGCTACACAGACTTTATACGTAGCTCAAAATGTGAAATCATATCCAAAAAATCAAATCGGGACACATTTCATGGTGTCCGCCATTTTTTAGGCTAAATCGCCGGAATGTTTTTTTCTCCGTCAAATGTGTTGCGGTTTGACCCGTTAGCTACACAGACTTGATACGCAGCTCAAAATGTGAAATCATGTCCAAAAAATCAAATCAGGACACATTTTATGGTGTTTGTCATTTTTTAGGCTAAATTGTCGGATTTTTTTTCTCTCCGTCAAATGTGTTGCAGTATGACCGGCTAGCTACACAGACTTCATACGTAGCTCAAAATGTGAAATCATATCCAAAAAATCAAATTGGGACACATTTCAAGGTGTCCGCCATTTTTTAGGCTAAATTGCCGGAATGTTTTTTTCTCCGTCAAATGTGTTGCGGTTTGACCCGTTAGCTACACAGACTTTATACGCAGCTCAAAATGTGAAATCATGTCCAAAAAATCAAATCAGGACACATTTTATGGTGTCTGTCATTTTTTAGGCTAAATTGTCTGATTTTTTTTTCTCCGTCAAATGTGTTGCAGTATGACCGGCTAGCTACACAGACTTTATACGTAACTCAAAATGTGAAATCATATCCAAAAAATCAAATCGGGACACATTTCATGGTGTCCGCCATTTTTTAGGCTAAATTGCCGGAATGTTTTTTCTCCGTCAAATGTGTTGCGGTTTGACCCGTTAGCTACACAGACTTGATACGCAGCTCAAAATGTGAAATCATGACCAAAAAATCAAATCAGGATACATTTTATGGTGTCTGTCATTTTTTAGGCTAAATTGTATGATTTTTTTTTCTCCGTCAAATGTGTTGCAGTATGACCGGCTAGCTACACAGACTTTATATATAGCTCAAAATGTGAAATCATATCCAAAAAATCAAATCAGGACACATTTTATGGTGTCTGTCATTTTTTAGGCTAAATTGTCAGATTTTTTTCTTCTCCGTCAAATATGTTGCGGTTTGACCGGTTAGCTACACAGACTTCATACGTAGCTCAAAATGTGAAAAAAATCCCAAAAATTCAAATCGGTACACATTTTATGGTGTCCATTCAGGCTAAATTGCTGGACATTTTTTTTCTGCGTCAAATGTGTTGCAGTTTGACCCGTCCCTTATGAAAATCGCAATCAATTCTGCAACCTTGCGCAAGGTTAAATTTGGAAAAATACAACCTTGCGCAACCAGTTTGGTTGTTCTGAGAAGGTTGCGCAACCTTGAAGCAATCATCCACAACCTTTGTGCAACCTTGCGACAAACTTGTGCAACCTTACGCAACCGTGCGACAACCTGTGACAAACTTGTGCAACCTTACGCAACCGTGCGACAACCTTGTGCAACCTGGTACCACCTTGCTGCAATCACATTTTGGTGATTGCATTTTCGTAAAGGGAATACAGTACACAGACTTTATAAGTAGCTCAAAGTCAAAATGTGAAATCATCCAAAAAATCACATCGGGACACATTTTATCATGGTATCCATCATTTTTTAGACTAAGTCGATATCCCGGGGCCCATTTTGGGACCCGAGATTCCCAAAATGTCTCTAAACATTTGATTCTGGAATTATCCATCATTTCATTCATCAAAATAAAAATAATAAAAAATAATAATAAGCTTATTTTAAAAAAAAGTGTCGGCTAAATCACGATTATTTAATGCACATTTAATGTGGAGATTCATTTGAAATTGATTTATTTTGTATTTAATCTGTGCATTATTTTTACTCTTTCGCTAAAATGTGATTCTTCGCCGGGTATTTTCATTTTCTGACTGATGTAAGCTTTAGTTTCGATAGATTGGTACCAAATCTATAATTTGGGTATCGGGTAAAAGTACAATGTTGGAAGGGAATCATTTTTATGGCCCACTTGGTCCCACCGTCCATGGACTCACTCACATTTTTGGAGACTCAAACTTGTCCTTTTATGTTCTCTTTGGAATTCATGACATTGCTATGAAACCAAGAGCTAGCAAAAGTGGTTCAGAAAAGTCGCATTGGATCTTTTTATTTATGACTAGCAAGTAAACAACTGTGGTATTAATACAAAATCCTGAGAGTGGTATATACGTACTAGTCTCACTCTCAGACAAAATCTTCGTCGGCCATCTTAAAAAACAATAATCACATTGGTAATTTTGTTTTTCTGTGTAAGCATGTAAGGCTACCGGATTGAATTTCATCCGAATAATAGATGCATATGGGTCAAGAAACAGGTGAGCACTCATTTTTTAAGTTAAACCTGTCCGATATGTCCGTGAAAAACCGAATTTAGACATTAATTATTATGTTAAAATTAGTCACATGATAGCCTTGTCTTTTTGGTATGGTTCCCCCTTATTCATTTGCCTGAAGAAGTACTGAAAAGGACTACGTGAGCTCATGGTATCAATGAACTCACGCCAGCCGATTTGCTTGAATTATAATTGACTATAACTATCCGCATTCATTAACGTAGGCAAATAACCTTATAAATAGCGTATAAATGACAACAAACACCAACATATTGTGCCAGTGAGAAGAATGAGAGGAAAATGATTGATGAAATACAATAAATACAAACACAAACCACATTTTAATTCCATGTAATTCGGGGTCTACTTCTTTATGCGTAGAAACTATCGTAGGGGCGCATCACTGTACATCCTAACACATATACCTAAATGTGAAACAGAGAACGTGCCTTGGTTACGGCCCAAAAACATCTTAGTAACGCCTAATTCTGGACCTCAAAAATATGCTCATGCAGTAGGTATCAATATAATACACAACTTATCAAAATTTCCTTCAACCAACGTCCTTACTTTTCAAGATTCTTGTGCCACAAAAAATACGATAAAAAGCCACGATAAAGGGCAGTAACTGGTCCGTGATAACACAACACATACGGACAAAACCCCCTAAAAAATGGCTACAAATGGAGATGATCAGAATCATGCTACCAAACACAGTATTCGAGACTTGTAGTCATCTCATAATGATGTCGGTGATTTCTCGACGCCATTGTACATTTACGCATCAGCCTCACAGTAGTGACTAGCGTACGATTCGCCGGTTTTATAATACATGTATGTACTATAAACTATCAAAACGTTGATGAAAGGAACATCCACACACACAGAAAAATGTTTACATAATTATGTTAAATATAGAACTCCATAATTATTATGTAAACCTTTCACACAGTATTTGTGTATAAAATACACAAGTTATGTAAAAATAACTTGTGTATTTTGTACACAACTTAATTGTGTATAAAATACACAAGTAATTTTTACATAACTTGTGTATTTTGTACACAAATACTGTGTGAAAGGCTTACATAATAATTATGGAGTTCTATATTTAACATAATTATGTAAACATTTTTCTGTGTGCAGTACACCAACCTTTTCCAAGCTTTTTGGCGGCACTATTTTCCAACCTATATATATACA
The DNA here is from genome assembly GCA_035610835.1 of Ophiura sarsii. Classification (NCBI taxonomy): domain Eukaryota; kingdom Metazoa; phylum Echinodermata; class Ophiuroidea; order Amphilepidida; family Ophiuridae; genus Ophiura; species Ophiura sarsii. Next base: position 115,440,910 of record CM069441.1, on the reverse strand, counting down.
TGTATATATAATGTATCATATGAACAAGTTGGAATATTAGGTGTGTCGTGTTGTGTTTACTTTCAGTCTTTGTTAAATCGGAATATCATTCATTGTTAAGGATGGAAACAGCGTTCGTTATTATAATAGTCACAGTGTTGGTGCACTCTTACACTGCAATCGCTCAAACAAGCGTAGAGGTGACTTCCCCAATCAATCCAATACAAGTCGGTGGAATTTTGGCACTCCAGTGTCAAATATGGAAAATACAAGATGGCGATACTGTTATGATTATCCGTACGGCTGCTGGTGGTGAAGCTGAGCAAATTACTTACGGAGAAAGTATACGGCAGTCGTCTGTTCGGGAAAGAGTTTATCTTGCTATCAGAACATTTCCAGATGGATCTACAGTCTACTTTCTGACCATGTTAGAGGTGTCATCATCTGATTTAGGAGAATATGGTTGCACACTATTTCGTATGTCTGGGAGAGATCTAGTTAAAATTGATGAGCATTTTATTGATGTTAAAGTTATAAACTTTCCTGATAAAACACAACCATCCTGTAATAATAATCGCAACAGTCTTGTACTACTAGTAGTCTGGATTTCAGATGTTCTACATATAAAGCCGTTCCTATGCCAATATTACAATGGCGTCTGATGTCTTCGCTGGTGTATTTGCCATCCTTAAATTTGACTGGAAGTGAAGTTGTGCATTCAAAACTAAAATGGATTGTAAATATGAATCACAATGGCGCCGTTTTTACGTGTGAACTGACAAGTGATGGGTTCCCCGATCAAACCCAAACGTGTGAAATAGGTCCTGTGACAGTAATACCTATTGATACTGATAGCAATACAGGAGACCGTGGATCATATCCAATTACCATTATCCCAAAAGAACGAGATTTTGAAAATGATTTGATGGAGACAAAAGTCTCTCTGTCATCCGATGGATGTACTGACCTGTGTCAAGCGACCTCATATACAGTATTCTATGTAACCATCTCTACAGCAGCAACCGGCTTACTGTGTCTTATTTTCCTCATAACAACAATCATCATGTGCTGCAAATATTACGGAATATCAGCCGACGTTAATGTAGACAACAATATGTCCCCAATCGAGCGTCAGACCCAGTTTATGTGTCATTGCAGAGACGTCATGGTAATGAGCAGGTCTATATGACACTTGAGGATCCGAATAATCCAGAAGGAAAGGTTCTTCTCCCAAAGGAGGTTTTTGATGAGTTTTATAACAGAACAATGAGTCTCAGAAAAACATGACAGGTAAACTCAAATGACAGGTACCATCATTTACCGACTGTTTATTAAAGTAAATCATGTATAAACGGGGGGAAATATTAAGCTGTTTGTATGCGATGTAGTTAGTTGTTAATTTCCTCCATGTAGGCCTATTGATAAGGTTTTATGTACTGATGTATTTATGATCAACGCTAACTTGAGGTGTACACATCAATGGTGTGGATAATGATCTCTGACTTGTTCGTAAATTACCTGTACTAACTAACACACTAGTCTCGTAAGGAGTATACATCTTTAGCAATTAGCAATAAGCTTAATAGTGAATTCACGTAACAATATATTAAATTGATCAGAATATTGAATTCATCACAAAATATCAACATTTATAAAATTCCTCATATTGAGTTGTGTTTATAGTTACGTGTACAAATCGAATTGTTAGTGAACATGTTTTAATGTGTATCATGCTAAAATTTGGTTATTTCTGGGTAATTTGTTATCGATTTGTTTGTCAAAGAATTATAAATCTAAAAATACCTAAACATTATGAATCGTGAATCATGACGCTTACATGCGTATGTCATAAAATAACGTACATTCTTACGTGAACTGATACTCTCCCACCTCTCGACGATCAAGTTTGGGAAAGAAAAAGTATTCATTATGGCAAATACGATTAAACATAGCTTCTGACAAATATTTAATTTGCATCGAAGTTTTCCTTATACTTTAGAGAAAAACGCCACCTAGAGTTGTGTTTGCGCTTTCAATAATTATAATATCACTTAATATTCATCACATACAGATACTTATGTTAATTAATAGGACAATATGCTGTCGGTGAATTTCTCGACGCCATTTAGCATTTGCGTTAATGCATCAGACGCAACTACAATGACAAACGTCTAACCGTAAAATATCTTTTTCTTGAGAAGCCTGTGTTTCGTGAATTCATGTGACCTATAAAGCATGTTTAATGGTGAACCTGGGACGCAGTATTTTACTTGATAATCTTCATAGTTGTCCTCACCATACAAAGGATCATAATGAACGTACATTATTACATTAACGCCACAATGATCCAACTGAAATATTGAGAGGTGAATATTGATGTACGTGCACTTATAGCAGATATCGCAAATATGGATATAACGTTCATTTTAGTGATGTACGCAGTATTTTTAAAACTTTACATAGTCAAATCTGTAACCAGAGTACAAATAACTGCACCTGTAAATCCAGTTAAAGACAATGGCATCTTGGCACTTCAGTGTCAAATATGGAACATGCAAGACGAGGACACTGTGATGTTTATTCGTACAACGGCTGAGGGAAATGACCAAATATCCTCAAAAGGAAGTATTCTGCAGTCTTCAGTTGATACACGAGTTTATTTGGCTATCCGTACCTTTTCTGATGGTTCGGCGGTGTACTTTCTTACAATGCTAGATATTTCCCCATTGGATCATGGAGAGTATGGCTGCACAATATACCGTATGTCTGGAAGACGCCTTGTAGATGTTGCTGATAATTTTATAAATATACAAGTCAACATCTTTCCTGATAAATCGGAGCCGTCCTGCATAAGTAAACCTAGCAGTCTTTCATTACAAGAACATAGTACTATCGAGCTCAGATGTTCCACGTATAAGACTATTCCAGTGGCTGACCTAAAATGGCGTTTGATGTATTCGCGTGAGTATTTGCCATACGTTAACTTTACTGAAGGAGAGTACGTTCATTCCGAACTAACAATAAATCTAGATATGAAATACAATGGAGCTGTTTTTGAGTGTGAATTAACAAGTAAAGGATTTCCTGATCAAACGCAAACATGTGAAATAGGACCGCTGACAATATTACCGACTAGTAATAACAGAAATACTGGAGACAGTGGTTCGAATCCTATTACCACCCTCCCAAAGGGAAAAGGTTTTGGAACTGATTTAACAGAAGTATCATTATTATCTGATGGATGCACTGACGTGTGCCAGTCGAAATCCTATACCGTATTCTACTTGATCATATCTACTGCTGCAGCAAGTCTTTTATGTCTCGTGTTCTTCATAACAACAATCGTCATGTGTTGTAAATATTACGGAATATCAGCTGAAGTTAATGATAGACAACAATACGTTCCCAATCGAGCGTCAGACCCAGTGTATGTGTCATTGCAGAGACGTCATGGTAATGAGCAGGTCTATATGACACTAGAGGATCCGAATAATCCAGATGGAAAGGTACTTCTTCCGAAGGAAGTTTTTGATGAATTTTATAATAGAACAATGAGTCTTCGAAAGACATAAAATGTAATGTAAATTTGCTATGTAAATACGCACAATTATTCAATACAATTCTCAAGAATTATGTTGATGCCTGAAACATGTCGGACATTTACATGACCTTGTTTGACCTTTGTATACTTAGCGATTGTTTAAATTTGCAGCGCTTATGTACAGTAGCCATATCGTACCAAGTTGATGACATAGACATGTATTTATCGGAATAGTGGTACTGTAAACATAGTTAAATGTTAAATTTTCTGTTAATTTTTTTCTTCTTTCTTTAAGTAAATAGTATCATATCGCCAATCCGTTATTCTAATTTTCCATTCCTGTAACATTAGCATTTATTATGGTTTCAAACAGAATCAATGTTATGTCTCTGCTTTAATGCATGTTTATGAATGACTAGGTTTATAAAAACCGGGATTATGTTCATGATTTAAAACAAATGATGCGTGTGAAGCTATGCAATCAATCGAATACGAACAATGAAATGATGTAAAAGTGGTTTTTAAACAATAGTATTTAAATAAATAATATTATTTAAACATGACATGACACATTTAGGATTTATTTTGAAATACCCATACAAGTAATTTCATGTAAATCAAAATAAACATCAAAGTTTAATCCAATCATGACCGACATGTTAATACTCATTAAAATTTGACGACGTCCGACACGTGAATTTTTGCCTCAAACATATCATCACGACATGGTTAAATTACACAGTAATAGTCGAAAAAATAAAGGAATAATATGCTAAGTACCCATTGTAGATCTGCCATGTTGTTTATTGAAATTGTTTATTTGAAATATACAATTACATGTACAAATCTCGTCAGCTGATCTTTTAAAAAGCATATGAAACCATGAATCTCTACACTAAGCCATGTGCTGAGCATTTGAGAAAAAACGCCACCAATAGTTCCATTGTAATTATAATATATTAATATGTAGTGACATTTGCATATTATATGAAAATGTAGATGGTCGTATGTCGGTAATTCCTCGACGCCATTGTATACTAAGGAGTACAGTGCAGTGTCTAATCGTCATGATAAAAGAGGACATTTCACTCAGACGGTATAACATTTTTGTGAAGGATGTAACATATGATTTCTGATTTCGCTGAGAAATGATTTACAATTTCCTACCTTTAGATTTGTGAGTGCAGGAAAACATAAACGGATTGCTTTGTCTCGTTTGTCCAGTGCACATATTCAGGATTATTGCTGTTGCCGTGGAACATAAGATGGAGCATTCGGTATTTGTAATATTTACTGTATATGTGTTAAATCAGCTTATACCAGCTGTAACAGAAACCAGAGTACAATTTACGACACCCGTGAACCCAGTTGTAGTTGGTGGTGTTTTGGCAGTTCAGTGTCAGATATGGGAGATAGAAGCAGGATATACAGTATCTATGATGCGCACAGTGAATGGAGTGAATGAGCAAATAACAACCGGGAAAGATATCATGTCATCATCAACGGTGGCACAACGAGTTTACCTCGCAGTTAGAACATTTGGAGATGGGTCTGTTGTATATTTCATTACTGTATTGGACATATCCGAGATAGACCGTGGTGAATACAGTTGTATGATTTTTTCTTTGTCTGGAAAAAGATTCATTGCGGAGCATGCTGTGGATATACAAGTCGTACGGTTTCCAGACAAAACACAACCCACTTGTGCTAGTAACCCTGATAATTTAATAGTCCGTGAGAACAGCAAGCTAGAGCTGATTTGTACTTCTTACAAGGGTTCTCCTATTGTAAAATTAAACTGGCGTTTATTATCATCATATCAATACCTGCCATCGTTGAACTCTACAGAGGATGACATAACATTTTCTAAAACAATGGTCACAGTAAAAATGATACATAATGGTGCAGTGCTTCTATGTGAAATGACCAGCACAGGATTCCCAGATTATGTGAGAACATGCCAGCTAGGTCCTGTTACGGTGATACCGTCGATCAAAGGTAATACTGGCAATGAAGCCAATCATATAACTATAGGTCCAAAAGGATCAGATTTAGTTGTAACGGGCAGTTCGCAATTATTATTGGAGGAATGTACAGACACCTGTAATACAACTACAAATATGATATTCTATTTAACAATTTCTACTTCATCAGCAAGCCTCTTGTGTATTTTATTCCTCATCACAAGTATCAGTATGTGTTGCAAATATCACCACATATCATCCCAAGTTACAGACAGGCAACGGTATGTTCCGAGTCGAGCATCAGACCCGGTGTATGTGTCATTACAACGGCGACGTGATAATGAACAGGTGTATATGACTTTGGAGGATCCAAATAATCCAGAGGGCAAGGTATTGCTTCCAAAAGAGGTTTTCGATGAGTTCTATAATAGAACAATGAGTCTAAGGAAAAATTGAACGGTTCTCTACACCCTCCACAAATCCAGATCTACCGAATTAATCATGGTGTGGTGTGAATGGGTGGTGGCCGTTTTTATTACTCTATACAGTCACTATTGTTTAGTGTTTTTAAATATACGTTGTACGTCATATTAATATTTGTCATAGTATTTCCTCTTAGTGTAATATTAAACTAAAATACTGTATCACACACTGTATTCATTCACTGACACCAACATTATTTAACGCATTTACTATTTCAATCAAAGAAGAATCAAGCACATCTGTGTATAATTTACTGTAATATTTACTTATCAAATGCTTATAAAAGCTTAAAGGTAGCAATCTAATACTATTCCATTATCAAATGTTATGTTAGGAGTATAATAGCGTGTCTCATATTTTCATTTGAACATGGACTAGCAATGAGCAGATCGTGGAAGTGGAATAATTTGCTGGCTAGCTTATAAACAACAGAAAGAAAAGAATTCGTCGAAAAATCAGGCCAGTTGGAATATCCCCTAGTAAAGTAGCAAAGCGCCACCAAGTGGTTGATGATAGATAGGTACATTAATATTTAACGTAAGCATAATTATATGTGAATATTATGATAATTTTGAAAATAGAATGTCGGTCATTTCTCGACGCCATTGTGACAGAAGAGGTCGTGTGTAGGACAGCGCTTTTTCTACCATGTTTTTAATTTCGTCTACAGTAAGGAGATTTGTATCCTTCTATATGGATAAGATATCAATATTCCACTGAAAAGAAAGAGATTACTATATAAATTTCGTGGTATATTTATTTTGAACGTTAAAGATCATTAATCAAGCACGGGTGCTTCATGTCTACGATGTACATTGGAGGTTTTACTGGATATAAAATGGATACCACAATATTGACATTATTTTTAGTCGTCGTGTTGGAACATCTACATACAGCAACATCTGAACCGAGGGTGGAAGTCACCTCACCCGTCAATCCAGTAGTAATTGGTGGTATTTTGGCTATTCAATGCCAGATATGGGAATTACAAGATGGATATATAGTAACAATGATGCGCACAGTGAATGGAGTAAATGAGCAAATAACAAACGATGAAGATGTCGTTTCATCATCAGGAGTGGCACAAAGAGTTTACCTCGCAATCCGAACATTTGCAGACGGGTCTGTCATTTATTTCATGACTCTATTGGGTATATCCGAGTTAGATCATGGTGAATATGGCTGCGCTGTTTCAGGTTGGTCTGGAAGAAGTTTAGTTGAAGTCGCAGGACATTCTACTTATTTGCAGGTTGTTTCATTCCCGGATGAAACACAACCATCATGCGTCAGTAATTCCGATAATCTGATAGTACTAGAAAACAATGTAATCGAACTGACCTGTAACTCTCATAAGGTTTCTCCTGTCGTTGACTTAAAATGGCGTCTATTATCATCATTTGAACACTTCCGGTCATCAAACTCTACCCATAATGATATCACGTCGTCTAGAGCAGTTGTCAGGGTAGGTCCAATGCACAATGGCGCAGTTTTTCGATGTGAAATGACCAGCAAAGGATTTCCAGATTATATCAGAACATGTCAGATCGGTCCTATAACTGTTGTGCCATCTGTGAAAGGAAATACGGGTAATGGTGCCAATCGTATCACACTAAGTCCTAGAGGATCTGATATCAGAGAATTGGTTGTAACTGATAGGTCGCGGTTATCAGGAGATTGTACCGATACATGTCAATCTAAGACCCAAATCGTATTCTATTTATCTATATCTACTTCATCAGCCAGCTTGTTATGTGTTATATTTTTCATTTCAACTATCGTGATGTGTTGTAAATATCACGGAATATCAACTGAAGTTAGGGACAGACAAAACTATATTCCTAGCCGGGCGTCAGATCCAATGTATGTGTCATTGCAAAGGCGTCACGATAATGAACAGGTGTATATGACTTTGGAAGATCCTAATAACCCTGAAGGCAAGGTATTACTTCCAAAAGAGGTTTTTGATCAGTTTTATAGTAGAACAATGAGTTTAAGAAAAACATAAATTTCATGATTCATAACGATCTAGCACTATTATAGTACATGTTCAATTGAAATTTGTATGTACCAATTACAGAGGGTAAACGTTTCGATCCTAGCAGAATCCTTATCTATTGCGCTAATTTCTCTTTATGCTAAAATGTCATTGCCTTTAAAGAATGTGTTGATATAATTTGAAATGGAATTAAATTTGTACTAGACGAATAATAGTGACATATCTAAAGTAAGCAAATTCATAGATTTGACCATGTTATCTGGTTAGTAAATATAACATAGCCCGAGCCCAGAGGTTGCTTCAATGTAATCCCAGCATGCAGTAGAAACGCACTGTGCAATTGGATAATGGAGCTAATTCAACATGTTTAATCCGTGTTTTACATTGAAATGTACAGAAAAGAAATGGTTCATTAGAGAAAATAATCAGCGAGACTTTTCACATTTGTTGGTATCATTGTATTGAGAAATATAATCTAAATTCATGTATTGATACAAATTTGAAAAGTCTCACTGACTAGTGCCTCTAATGAACCACTTATTTTCTGTATGTTTCAATGCAAAACAAGGATTGAATTGGCTCAATTATCCCATTGCACAGTGCGCTTCTACTGCATGCTGGGATTATATTGAAGCAACCTCTGGCCCGAGCCAACATATAATTCTTTATTTTTTCTATTTTTGTTTATTTATTGATAATTATTTAAAATAAAAGATTTTCCAATCGCCTAAATCAAAGTACATGGTGAATCGTAAAGAAACAATTATGATGAGAAACCAAAATTATAATCAAAGTTTGAAAAGGTGTAATGTGTATATATCACAAAGCTCAAAACAGATGCTAGCAATATATGCTCCCATTAGCCCAAAAAGATAACTAATTTTGATCAAATAATGTTTAATTTCCCGTGTAAGAAAAGCAACAACTCATTACCTAACAGAAGTATGTGACACAAAACAAAAACTCATCATACTATCGAAATATTTCTATAATCATGAGTTATGTTTATCCTGTATAAAACAAAAACTCATAATATTATTGACATTATTGCTAACTATTCAAAACTTTTTTCCTTTCGATTGTTGGTTTAATTTAACCATACTATCTTAGTGATGGTTTTGTAATGGCTAATATCATACCTATCAGCCAATTATTTGAAGACAATGCATAGTAACTGGAATAACAGAAAATGTGGTTTTCCTATCAATAGTAGTACTGAAAATATAGGTGGAAATCTGATATAAGATTATAAACTTTTATTATGACATTCTACTAAATATTTAGTTGCTTATCTATAAATTCTATTCTATAATTCAATGGTATCCTTACAATTTAGTACTCCATTTTACTATTGAAGTATTTTGTCAAATTGAATTACGTTTCTTTACGTAATTTGTAGACCTTTGTCATAATGAACAAACAACAAATACAATTCGGCATTACACAGATCCCCTCATATTCCATATAAAGTAGAAAGCGCCACCACTTGTTGTATGTTAGTTAGTTAGTTACATTAATATTAAATACATGCATTATAATATATGATAATCTTGATGATAATATGTCGGTTATTTCTCGACGCCATCATAATGGAAGAAGGATCGGATGAGACAGTGTCTTTCCCTTGTGTCCATTTTCATTGGTTTTAAGCTTTTTAATATCGTATGAAATGAGGATAAATTGTGATTACACCTTTTGAGTTTTTTGTGGACGGAGATATAATTTACCTGATCGTTATGAACAACCGCACTGTCCGCGTATAATAACTATTTACGCTGTGTGTCGGATTTGGTATGATGTAAAATGGATACCATTATATTGACAATACTTGTTGTGTCTCTGTTGGAACACCCATACATAGCAGCATCAGAACCGCGAGTAGAAGTCACCTCACCCGTCAATCCAGTAGTCGTCGGTGGTATTTTGGCAATTAAATGTCAGGTATGGGAAATAGAAGCAGGATATACGGTAACAATTATGCGTACAGTAGATGGTTCAAATGAACAATTAACTACTGGAGAAGATGTCATGCCATCCACAACAGTGGCACAACGAGTTTATCTCGCAGTCAGAACATTTCCAGATGGATCGGTTGTTTATTTCGTGACTTTATTGCATATGACCGAGTTGGATCAGGGTGAATATGGTTGCGCTGTTTTAGGTTGGTCCGGAAGAAGTCTAGTTGAAATCGCTGGACATTCTTCCGATGTTAAAGTGTTCTCATTCCCGGATAAAACACAGCCAACATGCGCTAGTAATACCGATAACCTTGTATTCCAGGAGAACAGTATGATTGAACTGACTTGTAAATCGGATCAGGTATCCCCTATCGTCCACTTAAAATGGCGTTTATCATCATCATTTGAATATTTCCGGTCCTCAAACTCTACCCATAATGATATCACGTCGTCTAGAGCAGTTATCAGGGCAGGTCCAATGCATAATGGTGCAGTTTTTCTATGTGAAATGACCAGCAGAGGATTTCCAGATTATATGCGAAGATGTCAGATTGGTCCCATTACTGTAGTGCCGTCTGTAAAGGGAAATACTGGCAGGGATGCCAATCGTATCACATCGAGACCTAGAGGATCTGATATGAAAGATGTGGCTGTAACTGATAGGTCACAGTTATCAGAAGATTGTACCGATACATGTCAATCTAAGACATATGTAGTATTCTATTTGACTATTTCTACTTCATCAGCCAGCCTACTATGTGTAATTTTCTTCATTACAACTATTGTTATGTGTTGTAAAAATCACGGAATATCAACTGAAGTTAGGAACAGACAAAACTATATACCTAGCCGGGCGTCAGATCCAGTTTATGTGTCATTGCAAAGGCGTCACGACAATGAACAGGTTTATATGACTTTGGAAGATCCTAATAACCCCGAAGGCAAGGTATTACTTCCAAAAGAGGTTTTTGATCAGTTTTATAGTAGAACAATGAGTTTAAGAAAAACGTAAATTTCATGTTTCATAGTAAGGAAAATTGGATTGAAATTCCTTTACGTAACAATTAAGAGAGGGTCTGACATTTGTAATTAGTGTACATATTTAAGGCGCTAATATCCTTGTATGCTCACATTAATGTCATTGCCTGTACATTACGTAATATAACATTACGTTTTCTAAGCTTATACAATTTGAATGATTATGTTGCTAGTGTTTATAACCTTGTTATTCTAATAGATTCACGTTGGTTTTATTGCATCCAACGATTTACCCCCCCCCCCCCCCCCCCCCCACCCCTCCAAGATTTACGCCTATGATACAAATCCATTTGAATGAAACCGGGGGGGGGGGGGCAAATTTGTTGTTCTTCTTTTTCTTAAGCGGGTCAACAAATTGTTCCAGTTTGTAAAGGGGGGGGGGGGGGGTCAAAAAGTTAAGACACCGACAAATGTAAGTTGTCCAGCCCACCCCACCAAAGTATTTCTGAACGATCCCTCATTTGGTCAAATATGACGTCGATGTGACACTATGTAATGAATCAAAAAAAGTGATAGCGGTTGGTTACATGATTGTAATTATTCATATGATAATGTTTTCAGTTGTAAACATTCATTAATATTCCATAGCAAAGAATCCCCTTCGCAACCAAGTATCAGCTCATGAATAGACACTCTTGTTACAAATCCTTACCAAAACATGATTTCCCTCCTTAGTTTGATATACATGTAGTTTAATTTTTAGACAAAATTATACGTTTAATACATTTTCCGTACACAGATTAGAAGATATAATAATAACCATGATCTTAGTAATTCTGCCATACTTTTGTATAATAACAAACTCATATTCTGATTATCATGTACAAAGTGAAAACGCCACCAAGTGTTCTATCTCATACCAGTGCAATTATAATATTGTTAATATTCATTTCAAATTTGCATGTTGCATACATAATGATCAATGTTGGCGAACTGGTGTCGGTAAAATCTCGACTCCATCAGATTATGGCAATGAGACGTATCAAGCATGATCAATTATCGTAATGTCGAAGCATGTATGTGATAGCTAAAATATATGGACCATATTTACGTGGAAATATTGTCAACAATAGTGATATTTGCGTTGGAAAAATTGAAATGAGTAACACAAATCTGCGAGGACGCTTGAATACTAAATTCTGAACATTCTGAACGCGTTAAATGGTGATTACATGGGAGATTTGGTTTGATGATTGTGACGAATATAAAATGGAAACCGTTTCATTTATATTGCTTGTTGTGCTATTGTTGGAATGTATTTTGCCCGGTGCAACTGAAACACACGTAGAATTCACAGCACCCATGAACCCAGTTGTACTTGGTGATATTTTGGCTGTTCAGTGTCAAATTTGGGAGATACAAGAAGGATATACTGTAACAATTATGCGTACAATAGATGGTGTGAGTGAGCAAATAACAACCGGAGAAGATGTCATACGGTCATCAACCGTGGCGCAACGAGTTTACCTCTCAGTCAGAACATTTCCGGACGGATCTGTTGTTTATTTCGTAACTTTATTAGACGTTTCAGATTCTGATCGTGGGGAATATGGTTGCATTGTTTTCACTATGTCGGGTCGACGTTTTAATGAAGTTGCAGGTAATTCTACGGATATATCTATCAAGTCGTTCCCAGATGAGTCACAGCCCACTTGCACAGTTAACCCCCACAATTTGATATTGCAAGAAAATACAATGTTAGAGTTAATGTGTACCACTTACAAAACCGTTCCTGTTGTCGATTTAAAATGGCGAATGTCCTCTTTACATGACTATCTTCAGTCATCGAAATCGAATGAGGATACTACGACATCTATTGCAGTATTGAAAGCAGAGATGACGCACAACGGTGCATTATTTATGTGTGAAATGACAAGTGAAGGATTTCCAGATTATATAAGAACATGCGACATTGGTCCTATCACTGTTGTACCATCTGTTAAAGGAAATACTGGCAACGATGGCAACCATATTACAATAAATCCTATAGGACCTGATTCCAGAGATTTAATGGTAACTGGCAGCACGCGGCTATCAGAGGAATGCACTGATAATTGTCGGTCTACATCACATATATTATTCTATTTGACTATTTCCACTTCATCAGCAAGCCTGATGTGCGCTGTATTTTTCATCACAACAATCGTTATGTGTTGCAAATATAATAGCATAACATCTAATGTTAGAAATACACAGCAGTATGTTCCAAGTCGAGCATCAGACCCTGTTTATGTGTCATTGCAAAGGCGTCATGACAACGAGCAGGTTTACATGACTTTAGAAGATCCAAATAATCCAGATGGAAAAGTACTTCTTCCTAAGGAGGTTTTTGATCAGTTTTATAATAGGACAATGAGTTTGAGAAAAACTTGAATATGGTTTATATAAAATACGGGTCGCCAAAGCTTTTCAAATACAAAATGTTGGAAACCTGTTACTAACATGTTTGATAGGCAAATGTTTAATAAGCAGTGTAGTTGTTACTGTTTGCTGTAACCGGTGCAATTTCCAAGCCCTTTGAACTCTTTTGAATTGACCCTGCTCCTCTAGTTGTCTCTAGTTAAACCATTTAACCCCACAAACAAGGATATCACCCTTTTGACCTACTAGTGATGAATTTCGGGATAACATCTTTGGAGACAACGAACACACATTGTTCTACGGGAGGACCAACCTTCCAAACGACACAAAGGTCACAAAAATCTATTAAACTGTTGACATTTTTCGACTAACTAAAAATTGATTTGAACAGGATAATTATTTTCACAAGTTTTAGTTTTAAAATTGGCCCGTAGAACAGTGTTTTATCGTCGCTAATTAGTGGCTTCTTAGCTTAAAATAGATTGCGTTGACAAAATGGCGTATATGTGTAATATAAAAGTAGTGTAATAATTGTTTGGTAATGTCTACTGATTTTTTTTTTAATCAACATAGTTAGAAGAGGTTTTTTCATTGTGTATGTTTCAGTTGGTAATGCTGTGAATATCTTAAAAATATATACTGAAAAATATGTTAACTAATTCAGGCAATTGCCATCTTTACATTTGTTAATCACTAGTCATATACGACGGATGTTGATATGGTCTATTCTTTGTATTGAAATCTTTAAATATACCTATAACCGTTACAATTCAAATGATGTATTCTTATTTTCGACATTGTGTGAATAAAGTAATCAACAATGACATATTAGGGACACGTTAAAAATGAATCTGTACGCATAATTGTTGGTCGTTTTTGCTTGGATGCTTTAAAAATTGAAGATTCGCAAAGCTATATAGCGATGAGATCTGTTTCTGATATCATTCAAGAGCATTGTTACGCGCAATTTTTTTCTTCATGTTACATATTTAGTGATTAAGAAATGTGAAATTGTTTTATTAATTAAATGTGGATACATTCAACTTTAAGAATGGCCCTACAAAGTTACAAACCCTATTGCAATGGCTTGAATTAAATATCTACCGGAAATAATGTTACAAAAAAGTTCATGTTCAACATATTTGTTATTGTTTATCATGTAAACCACAATAAGCTATTCAATATGTCTATGTCCAAACCATGATCATAATAGCTATTATAAGAGATATAGTTCGATAACCATGATCAGAGATAAACTGGCCTGTTTCGTTTGAAAACGCCACCAAGAGTCTTCTAGCATATAATATGATAATTTTAATTTACCAAATTTGAATATTCATTGTGCACGTGAATAGTATTATGATAATTGTGATGGTAGCATGTCGGTAATTTCTCGACGCCATTTATTTGTGATAAAGGAATCGTCATGTCTAGTTCTGTTGTCTTAACATTTTGTATGCCGTGGATGTAACTAGAAAAGAAACATAAATAAACTTTCACATGATTGTAAGAATTTTGAATTTGTCATTGAATGATAACACGCTCTTTTGAATTAACTTCGGGAAGGAATATTAAAACATCAATACATGGAATGATTGCTTCACTATTCTACGGTTGTCGGTTATGGTTTGATTGTACTGGACGTAAAATGGAACTGTCTACATTTGCGTTGGTGTTTGCTATCCTGGTGAATCAAGGATCCTCTATATTAGCAGAAACGAGGGTGGAAGTCACAGCACCAGTAAATCCAGTAGTTGTTGGTGGTATATTGGCTGTCCAGTGTCAGATATGGGAGATGCAAGACAATTATATTGTCACGATAGTACGTACTTTAGATGGACAAAGCGAGCCGATATCTAGCGGAAATAGCATACTCGAGTCACCAGTACAGAACCGGGTTTATTTGGCTATTAGGACATTTCCAGATGGCTCAGTTGTTTACTTCATGACTTTGTTAGATGTATCTGAGTTAGACTATGGTGAATATAGTTGTTCAGTCTTTACCATGTCTAATAGACGTTACAATAATATTGCAGAGCATTTTATGAATATACATATAGTTTCCTTCCCCGACGAAACACAGCCAATGTGTTCTAGTAATCCTGAAAATCTGATATTACAAGAAAACAGTATAATAGAACTAACTTGTACGACTTACAAAGTCAATCCTGTTGTCGATTTGAAATGGCGTCTTTTATCCATGTATGACTATCTTCCATCAAGGAACTCTACCCTTGACAAAACCACGTCGTCTTACGTAAAGATAATATTAGAGGCGAAACATGATAATGCAGTGTTTCTATGTGAAATGACCAGTAGAGGATTTCCAGATCGTACGAGAACCTGCCAGATTGGTCCTATTACGGTAGTATCTACTGTCAAAGCTGATAGTGACGATGGCGTAAATCGTGTTTCCATAAATACTCATCAAGGATCTAATACTAGAGATTTAGCCATAACTGAGAGCACGCGGTTATCAGATGATTGCTCTAACACCTGCCAGTCTAGGACATATGTAGTGTTCTATTTGACCATTTCTACTTCATCAGCCAGCTTGTTATGTGTTATATTTTTCATTACAACTATCATTATGTGTTGTAAATATCACGGAATATCAACTGAAGTTAGGGACAGACAACGTTATGTATCCAGTCGAGCGTCAGACCCAGTGTATGTGTCATTGCAAAGGCGACGTGATAATGAACAGGTGTATATGACTTTGGAGGATCCAAATAATCCCGAAGGCAAGGTATTGCTTCCAAAAGAAGTTTTTGATGAATTTTACAATAGGACATTGAGTTTAAGAAAAACTTGAATTCGGATAATACGACGCAAGCTCTGTCTATTAAGTATTTATCGTGTGTTCTGTTCATGTATGTTATCTAGTGCACAAATTGTCGAACATGTTTAAAAGTTAACTTATGTATGGTGTTCTGTTTTAATTAGAAACTTTGCCTGTACAGTAGATAATTAGAAATATACATCACAAATATGTACTGCTGCCAACGTTGAATTAGGATATTGTTGACGACGCGATCTTGTTTTCCCTTGTAAAGAGGATGTCAATCCCATGCAATTCATATGGCAAAATGTTAGCCTTTTTTCGGCTTGGAAATACTATTTTAGCCGTATATGTTTTCTGTTCATTCTGGCAAACAGTCTTGAATGTCTAGAGCGCCTCTTTTGAAATGCTAATTAAGTGGCGTGACTGTAAACCAACGTTGTAGACGTAGACTGCGTGTGCCAGAGTGGCAGCAAAGTAGGGGGGTCTGGTAATGTGAATATTGTACAAGCTCCGTGTTCTTAACTCACTTACAGTCATTTTAGAAGAAAAACATGGGTTTTCATAATGTTCATATTATTAAGTGCCTGCTACACTACTTTTTATCAATCTGCAATGAAAATCTATTGGTTAATAAGTGATAAGAAAAGTGCATAATTTCGTTTATTCAGTAATAAAATACCATCTGGTGCTAAATTAACACAGCCTAATATGATAAAGAAATATGGTCAATATAGAAAGAAAAAACACCTATTTTTATTCAAATGCCGCGAAGTGCTCCTGTGTGCGGGAAAACAAAACAAGCCACTGTTTGCGTGCTTGACTACTGACTGGTCGTTTGTGATCGTATGCAATCTTAAATATTTCACAGGACTGCACCATTTACTGATCGCAGTGAATAAACGCGCCTGAAAAGTTGCCTCACTTTGAATATATACTATAAACATTCATTCAAAATCACTTCGTGCCCAGAGTCATTCTGCCTTTTTATTTGGTTCGAGTACAATCACTGCAATTACTGTTCAACAACATTAAGATCGAGCAAAACATAATCACTCTGGTTTATCACGTAAGTTTACTCGACGAGTCACAAGTGAGAAATACATTTTAAAACAATTTTGACAACAACGCCACCTATTGTCAAATGATTTAATATATGCAGTATGCTAATGTTCATGAATATTTAGTTATAATGAATATGTAAAATGCTATATAGTTATTGATAATTTAGAATACATGTTATTATTGATGTCGGTAATATCTCGACGCCATTGATGAGCACGTAAGGACATGCCGGCTTTGTTAATATGCTGTTTGTAACCTATTTACTCCGTGGAAATGTCTCAAACTGATAGGGTATGCGGACACAGATCACACATATGATTTAGCAAATGTAACGATGTGTTTCTCTTGTTGTTGAACCGTGATTCATGGAAATCTCTGTATTGACATCGGAATACGATAATTATATCATCATGGAATTGCCAGTGTTTGCTTTCATATTATTGATTGTTCTGTTGAACATCATGATCTCTGCACTCGCGGAAACAAGAGTAGAAGTTACCACCCCTATAAATCCAGTGGTAGTCGGAAATGTTTTCGCTTTTCAATGCCAAGTATGGAAGATACAAGATGCGGATAATATCATGATTATTCATATATTTGATGGAGGCAGTGAGCCAATAACAACTGGGCCAAATATCATCGAGTCGTCCGTTAAGAATCGTGTTTTCCTATCTAAACGGTCATTTTCAGATGGATCTATAGTTTATTTTCTAACACTATTAGACGTTACTCAATCGGACCGGGGTGAATATGTATGTACAATTTCACGTTTATCAGGGTCGGTATTTGTTCCAGTGACACATGATTCAGTTTATGTTCATGTTTATGATCAATTTCCAGACAAAACACAACCAATTTGTACAGGCAGCCCGGCAAATACCCAACTTAAAAGAGGTGATACCCTTGAATTGGTTTGTGCCACATACAAAACCCTTCCACCTGTAGAGCTGAAATGGCGTTTGATATCATCATATCAATATATGCAGACAACTAATTCATCTGACAATGACAACTTATACTCAAAACTCATTATCAGACCAACCATGGCGAACCATGGAGCTATCTTTATATGTGATATGACCAGTCAAGGCTTTCCTGATCGCAAACATTCATGTCAAATCGGGCCTATTTCAGTCATAAGCCCCGACGAAAATGCGGGGCCTGAAACTGCTCTGGTAACACACAATCCTTCTATTTTAGACGTTAGAACTGAAACAGCAAACGGTTTACTAGCTGAAAATTGTGACAACATTTGCCAGTCTTCTTCATTCACTATATTTATTTTGACTATATCTACTATAGCCACATGTCTACTGACTATTGTGTTCCTTATTACCACGATCATCATGTGCTGTAAATATCACAACATATCGTCTGAGATTAATAGGGAACCTAGGCAGCAGTACATTCCTAGTCGAGCATCAGACCCTGTTTATGTGTCATTACAAAGGCGTCATGACAACGAACAGGTCTACATGACACTGGAAGATCCAAATAATCCGGATGGCAAGGTTCTTCTTCCAAAGGAAGTTTTTGATCAATTTTATAATAGGACATTGAGTTTAAGGAAAACCTGAGTCGACCAATTTTTTAGCACACATGTGTTCGAAATTTAACACATTATATCTGAACTTGTATTTTACTTCTTACGACAAACATGATTTTGATATTGTCTTGGGATACTCTGATATAGCTACATAGAATCATATTTGATTGGTCAAATCTTTGTGCGTAGATTCCGAAATAGTAATGATCACCATTACTTCACAGCAAAATCAAAAAAAAATCTAAAATCTAAGATTTTTTTAGGATATATGTCAAAAACTGTCATTAATACTAGTATTTTTAAAAAAAATGGTGGAATGGTGAATTTCCTAAGCCGTTTATTGAAACACATTCAATTGGATTAGTTATTTTCTGCATCCTTTGACATACATGTATTCAACAGCAATATATCCATATGTTCATGACTTATATATTTCACGGTTTATGTCTTATAATACTTGCAAGAAACCACTTGGTTCCCAGCAAGAATAGTTGCTGTTTGTAAAGATAATATCACTGTTTATATATTTACAGTGTTTATTTTCATAGATAATTCATTTAACAAGATCAGTAATTAGGGTGACGATTCCGCTAACATGTGTTAAGTTTTAACATGTTTATAATTCATTATCCATGTACAATAAGGTTTTGCAATCCTTTAACTCAATATCCTTCCATATCGTACTTCTTTGTCATACCAATAGATGAATATAACGCCACCTATTGTCGTATGAGTTAAGATATGTGGTATGCAAATTTTGATGAATATTCGTTGCTGATAAATATGTATTATGATAAATATATTATGATAATTTTGAATGCATGGTGATGTGATGTCGGTGATTTCTCGACGCCATTAACGAATACGCATACAGTAATGACGATATTGTCGCTGCTGTCTGTCCTATTTATTTTGTACCGGAGACGTTGAAAACTAAAATAGGATCCGAAGAGTAAAACGCAGGAATATAGAGCTGTTTTCTATCATCAACGACACTGTTTCTGTTGCCAAGTGGAAGAGCCTTGTGTTTCTTGTTATGGACAGTACTGTGAGCTATTTGTATCACAATGGCATCCAGAGTGCTTTCTCAATTCGCATCTCTCTTTGTACTGACGAGTCAATTATACTTTGTATATGCCGACACCAGTGTAGAAGTGACCACCCCTCTTAATCCAGTCACAGTCGGTGATGTTTTCGCTTTTCAGTGCCAAATATGGAATATACAAGATGGTGACACTGTTATGATTGCACGTATATTTGATGGAGGTAGCGAACAATTAACAACAGGTACAAATATATTTGATTCGTCAATGAAGAACCGGCTTTTCTTGTCTATACGATCATTTTCAGATGGATCTGTTGTTTATTTTATAACACTATTGGACGTTACTCAGTCGGACCGGGGTGAATATGTCTGTAATATATCTCGTTTGTCTGGAGCGGTATTTCTGCCAGTTACACATGATTCAGTTTATGTACATGTTTATCAATTTCCAGATAGGCCACAACCAATCTGTACAAGTAATCCGTCAAATACCCAAATCAAGGAGGGTGGTAGGCTTGAATTGGTCTGTACCACATATAAAACCGTTCCGCCCGTCGAACTAAAATGGCGATTGATCTCATCGGATCAATATTTGCAGACAACTAACTTATCTGATGGCAACAATTTATATTCGAAACTCATTGTCAGACCAGCCATGGCAAACCATGGAGCAATGTTCAAATGTGACATGACCAGTCAAGGCTTTCCTGATCGCGTACACTCTTGTCAAATCGGTCCTATTTCAATTATAAGCCCCATCGAACATGCGAGGCCTGAAACTGCTCTAGTAACACGTAATCCTGCTATCTTAGATTTAAGAACTGAGACAGCGAACGGTTTACTAGCTGAAAACTGTGACAATGCCTGCCAGTCTTCATCATTTACTATTTTCATTTTAACTTTATCTACTATAGGCACGTGTATACTGACTGTTGTATTTCTTATCACTACAATCCTCATGTGCTGTAAATATCACAATATATCCGCTGAAGTCAATAGAGATAGCCCACAGTACATTTCTAGTCGAGCATCAGACCCAGTATATGTGTCATTACAAAGGCGTCATGACAACGAGCAGGTCTACATGACATTAGAAGATCCAAACAATCCAGAAGGAAAAGTTCTTCTTCCAAAGGAGGTTTTTGATCAGTTTTATAATAGAACAATGAGTTTAAGGAAAACATAAGATTACTGTAACGTGGTACGATGCATATATCATTAACTTAAGTGAGTTTCTAACGTTTTCAGAAAACAGATTCAGGGGATAAAAGTATTTAGTGTATACCCATATTTCACTCCAATGTGACACCATTTGTTTTATGAAATTATAAAAATAGTTACGCCTTTTCTTTATCTAGGATTGTTTTCCAATCATATTTAGGGCTTACATTTGTTCCGTCATTGTTTTCCGCATGTTGAATGGCTTTCATAATAATGCTCCTATACCTAGGCATGTTGTTCGAAACAGTAGCATACAATATACCGTTCACTTTTTTAGACATTAAGATATTTCCACCTGCCATCTCCCTGTAAATAGAACGCCACCTAGTGTCGTATTTTAGTAATTACATCACTGAATATTCATTATTCATAATATTAATATGTATGAAATGATAAACCGTGTTTATGATAATATAAACATTTTGATGTCGGTTATTTCTCGACGCCATTCGTGAAACACAACTCGGAAAATATGCTGCAGTATATGGAACTGCATTCGGGACTGCATTACGATTGAATGTCTGAATATGAAACTGGATAATATGAACAGAATGGATATTGAGATGTTCAACAATAAAGAATTATCATTGTTGTAGTGTAACTCGCCGGTTGATGTTTCTCACTGTTTGCAGTGGAATAATATATTTTTGTCATCATGGTTACTGAAGTACTATCTGTGGCATCCATGTTTGTGTTTTGCACCCATTTAGTATGTGTAGGAGCGGAAACACGAGTAGAAATGTCTGCACATATCAACCCAATTGCAGTTGGAAATATTTTAGCGATACAGTGTCAGATTTGGAATATACAAAAAGGACATACTGTTATGATTGGGCATACAGTAGAAGGACAAAGTGAGCCAATAACTACCGGGTCAAGTATCATGGAATCATCGGTTGAGAATCGGATTTTCTTGGCTATACGGTCATTTCAAGACGGATCGGTTGTTTATTTCATAACCATGTTAGATGTTTCTCAATCCGACGAAGGCGAATACACATGCACAATTATATCTGGGCTTCGTTTTATTGCACATGATACAA
Organism: Ophiura sarsii; assembly: GCA_035610835.1. Classification (NCBI taxonomy): domain Eukaryota; kingdom Metazoa; phylum Echinodermata; class Ophiuroidea; order Amphilepidida; family Ophiuridae; genus Ophiura; species Ophiura sarsii. The sequence goes on along the minus strand of CM069441.1, from coordinate 115,418,888 downwards.
TTAACATTGTAATACATGATTTTCCGGATAAAAAACAGCCGATTTGCACCAGTAGCCCTGCTGATTTGATAATGAGAGTGGGTGGTGTGCTTCAACTCACGTGTGCTACTTACAGAACCGTACCCTATGTTGATCTCAAATGGCGTTTGATTTCATCATTACAATATCTACAGTCGTTTAACTCATCCGATGGTGACAATTTGGTTTCAAATATCAATTTTGAAATATCAATGAGGTACCAAGGAGCTGTATTTATATGTGAAATGACCAGTCGGGGATTCCCTGATCGAATGCAGTCTTGTCAAATCGGCCCTATTTCAGTGATCAAATCAAAAGACAAAAATGTACCCGCAAATAGTCTAATTACCGTTAATCCTAGTGGACCTTCTGCTACGATTGAAGCAGGTAACGGTTTACACGTCGAGAATTGTGACAACACCTGCCAGTCTTCATCCTTCACTATTTTCATTTTGACTATATCTACCATAGCCACGTGTATATTGACTATTGTGTTCTTAATCACGACAATCATCATGTGCTGTAAATATCACAATATATCTACTGAGATTAATAGGGAAAGTAGACAACAGTATATTCCTAGCCGAGCATCAGACCCTGTATATGTGTCATTACAAAGGCGTCATGACAACGAGCAGGTCTATATGACTTTAGAAGATCCGAACAATCCAGAAGGCAAAGTACTTCTTCCGAAGGAGGTGTTTGATCAGTTTTATAACAGAACAATGAGTTTAAGAAAAACGTAAGATTACCATGGCATCATGCATATTCAGCTTATTAAATCAAAATTGTATGTACAAAGTCAAATATGAAAGGGTACCAATACATTCATAAGAGCCCTTATTTATACCAATTGTTTCCTAGGATATCTCACGCAATCTTTAGTACGGTAATTACAAAATGTATATCATTCTAGTGATTTTTCCTATAGTAGAATTCCTCCAAAAATAGTGTATCATGTTTTCTTTAAAAGATATCAGTCATTTTCATATATTATCTCCCTGGCATAGAGCGCCACCTAGTGTTGTATACTTTTCTACATTTATTATAGTAATGACATCGTTGAATATTGATGATCCATATTAATATGTATGAAATGATAAACAGTTGATGATAATTTCAGCATTTAGATGTCGGTGATTTCTCGACGCCATTCGTGAATGTTGAATGGATGATTATAACAACTTGGGCAATATGCTGCGGTAATCCGGTATATTGAATACTGTATTACGGTTGAGACATATTAGTGTGAAACTGCTTGATATGAATATTTTTGGAGAAGTTGAACAAGGAATTATAGTCATTGTTTTAGCGGAACTCTATGGTTGATGTTCGTTGCTGTTTGCAGTGGAATAATATATATTTTTATCAACATGGTTACCGAAATACTATCTGTGGCATCCCTGTTTGTGTTGTGGTGGACCCATTTATTATGTGTAGGAGCGGACACACAAGTAGAAATGTCTGCACATATCAACCCAGTAACCGTTGGAGATATTTTGGCAATCCAGTGTCGGATTTGGAATATACAAAAAGGACATACTGTTATGATTGGGCATACACTAGAAGGACAAAGTGAGCCAATAACTACCGGGTCAAGTATCATGGAATCATCTGTTAAGAATCGTGTGTTTCTGGCTGTAAGATCATTTCCTGATGGATCCGTTGTTTATTTCATTACCATGTTAGCTGTTTCTCAATCCGACCAGGGTGAATATACATGCACAATTATATCGGGAATTCGAGTGATTTCACATGATACAATTTACATTGTAATTCATGATTTTCCGGATAAAACACAGCCGATTTGCACCAGCAGCCCTGCTGATCTTATAATGAAAGAGGGTAGTGTGCTCGAACTCACTTGTGCTACTTATAAAACCGTACCCTATGTCGATCTAAAATGGCGTTTGATTTCATCATTTCAATATCTACAGGCTTTTAACTCATCGGATGGTGACAATTTGGTTTCAAATCTCAATTTTGAAATATCAATGAGGCACCAAGGAGCTGTGTTTAAATGTGAAATGACCAGTCGGGGTTTCCCTGATCGCAAGCGATCTTGTCGAATCGGTCCTATTTCAGTGATCAAATCAAAAGACAAAAATGTACACGGAAATAGTATAATTACCGTTAATCCTAGTGAGCCCGCCGCCACGATTGAAGCAGGTAATGGTTTACAAGTCGAGAATTGTGACAACACCTGCCAGTCCTCATCATTTACTATTTTCATTTTAACGTTATCCACCATAGCCACGTGTATATTAACTGTTGTATTTCTTATCACCACAATCATTATGTGCTGTAAATATCACACCATATCCGCTGAAGTGAATAGGGAAACTCGGCAACAGTACATTCCTAGTCGAGCATCGGACCCCGTTTATGTGTCATTACAAAGGCGTCATGACAATGAACAAGTCTATATGACTTTAGAAGATCCCAACAATCCAGAAGGCAAAGTACTTCTTCCTAAGGAAGTGTTTGATCAGTTTTATAACAGAACATTGAGTTTACGAAAGACCTAGAAGAGTTCACAGTCAATGGTAATTGTACATTTGTGTAGCATTTAAGTAGTATTTGATTATAATCTCTGAAGAAGGGTGTTAGTGGTTATACTATAAAATGACTTTCAATTCTAAATATTTCACTCCAATACTTTTTTTCGACAATAGTTTATCTCAAAGGCATCGGATATTTTGTTTGGTACTAAGTAGTCCAAGACTCAATATTCTTCATTGTAAGGTATTATTACATCATAATGATTCTGAAAAAGAATATTTCACTTTTCACAAGCTAGGGATAGCTTATATTGAAATACTAAGTTTATATGGTTATTGAGTTATTTCAATCGTAGTAGATTATTATTTTCTTGAATATTTCATAATTTCCTCCACGACCAATGTAAACTCAATCCAACGTTAGGTGATTAAGAATTTAGTTTAAATGCACTTATTATTTACATTTTTTTGTCTCTTTAAGGGGCGATATCCAAACTCTACAGTGATTTTAAAGCATTTTTCTAGCGATTTTACAACGATATTCCAACGGTATTTCGTTCTATTGTTAAAAGCATCGGAAAAAGATCGGTGATTAACTAGAAACCTCTCTACTTATCTGGCGTTAACAATATAACTATTGTAGTACTCTCGATGGCTGCATTAGTGAAGCAGACAGATCAAAGGCGCAAGGAAGGTTGTGTTATATTCTTTAAGAAATACTATATTATAGTATTTCTTAAAGCCTCGGAATATAACACAACCTTCCTTGCGCCTTTGATCTGTCTGCTTCACTAATGCAGCCATCGAGAGTACTACAATAGTTATATTGTTAACGCCAGATAAGTAGAGAGGTTTCTAGTTAATCACCGATCTTTTTCCGATGCTTTTAACAATAGAACGAAATACCGTTGGAATATCGTTGTAAAATCGCTAGAAAAATGCTTTAAAATCACTGTAGAGTTTGGATATCGCCCCTAAGACTTCCAAACATTGAAATACATTATTTCGTGAAGACGCCTTGACGAATGAATAACGCCACCTATTGACCAATATTATACAATCTGCTCCATTTATTATAATAATGATATTCATGAATATTCATGAATATTGTTTATGATAATTATCTATTGGCTGTGTGATGTCGGTAATTTCTCGACGCCATTGAGTATACATGCAAGGGCATCTGAAACTGGTGACTTTCACACCGCAACCAATTTAATATTAAGATATTTGATGTTATGGCAAGGGAAACTAATATTGGTGCTGACAAAGGATATTGATACATTTTAAGGAAATACTGTCGTTCTTGAGTTAGGGGATAACCGATGTATTCGACAAGTTACCTCGCGAGTACAACACGATAAATGTATTAAAATGGAATCCACAGCTCTGCCATTCACATTTCTGATTGTGTTATGCAGTCAATCATTCCCTGTACATGGAGTTCGAACGGACACAAGAGTTGAGGTGACTACACCTATCAATCCAGTGACGTTCGGGGATATTTTAGCAGTTCAGTGCCAGATTTGGAATTTAAAAGATGATCACACTGTTATGATTGTGCGTACAATTGGCGGAGGTAGCGAGTCAATTACAACAGGGTCACGCATTATAGAGTCATCTGTTGAGAACCGGGTTTTCTTAGCTATACGATCATTTCCGGATGGCTCTGTTGTTTATTTTATAACAATGTTAAATGTGTCTCCATCTGACAAGGGGGAATATGGCTGCATGATTTCACGCCTATCAGGATTATCATTTGATCAAGTTGCAAGGCATTCAGTTATTGTACGGATCGATCAATTTCCCGATGAAACACAACCAACTTGCACGAGCAACCCTGCTAACCTTATCATAACGGAGGGTAGTACACTTGAATTTACGTGTACTGCTTACAGAACTGTTCCAGTTGTTAATCTAAAATGGCGTTTGAGTACATCATATCAATATCTGCCATCTTCTAACTCATCAACAGACAATAATGTATTTTCAACACTCAGTGTAAAAGTTGCAATGTTGCACCATGGAGCTAGTTTCGGATGTGAAATGACCAGTCGAGGCTTCCCTGATCGAAAGCAAACATGTCAAATCGGCCCTTTTACGGTCATGGAAAAGTCGAAAGACAGAATAGTGCCAGGAAATAATCTAATTACCGTTAATCCTCATGGACCAGTGGTAACTATTGGTACGGCAAATGGTTTACAAGTCAGGGATTGTGAAAACACCTGTGAATCTTCATCCTTTACCGTTTTTATCTTAACTATATCCACCATAGCCACGTGTATACTGACTATTGTATTCTTTATCACGACAATTGTGATGTGTTGTAAATATCACAATATATCCGCTGAAGTTAATAGGGAAACTAGGCAGCAATATATTCCTAGTCGAGCATCAGATCCAGTGTATGTGTCATTACAAAGGCGTCATGACAACGAGCAGGTCTACATGACACTAGAAGATCCAAACAATCCAGAAGGCAAAGTACTTCTTCCGAAGGAGGTGTTTGATCAGTTTTATAACAGAACAATGAGTTTAAGAAAAACATAGACGAGTTCCAAAGCAATAATTTTGATAAACAAAGGGTGTCTTTTAATAGAAGATCATGACAAGATTAAAAGTGTATTTTGATCCGACAGGACGTGCTAATTACAGGTTAGATCTATATAGTATCCATTTAGAATCAGGTTTGCAAAGAGAAAAGAGTTGTTTTAATGATAGATTATTCATTAAAATGATTGTTTTATTTTATTGTTGTATATGTTCATTTGACTATGTGATTGGAGAATGGTTCGTTAGGATTTTCATAAAAAAATAATTATTTAAAATAGTCTACTCCTTCATTGCAAGACTATCAATAAATCAGATATTCTTTCGTAAAAGCTAATAGACGAATATGAAACGCCACCTATTGTCGTAAAACTTACATATTTACCATAATAATGACTCCATGAATATTTAGTGCTGATGAATACATTGATAGACAGTTTATGATAATATGGGTTGTGGGCCATGTTTTGTCGGCAATTTCTCGACGCCATTAGTAAATGCAAAGCTTAGCTAAAACGGTCGACTTTGTATTGAGTCTGTTGTAGCTTATTTCCATGGAAATACTCCATATTGTGGAATGAAGTGATGATGTAATTTAGTGATTGAGATAATGCTAGGATGAAACATGTTTATGCTCCAGTGAAATACAGCTAGTGAAACTAATGAGTTTTCTCTCGAGTTGCATTGCCAGAATACGACAAAGATACCATTATGATAGTTGAAATGCTTTCTTTCACATTTCTATTCGTGTTTTTGAGTCAACTACTGACTGTAAATTCTGCAGGAGTGGATACAACAGTTGAGGTGACTACACCTATTAATCCAGTGACAGTTGGAGATATTTTAGCAGTTCAGTGTCAGATATGGAATATACAAGAAAGCTATACTGTTACAATTGTGCGTTCATTTGATAGTGGCAGCGAGCCAATTACCACCGGGTCACGCATTATAGAGTCTTCCGTTGAGAATCGGGTTTTCTTATCTATACGGTCATTTCCTGATGGATCTGTTGTTTATTTTCTAACAATGTTAGATGTTTCCCAATCAGACAAGGGTGTATATGGATGCGCGATTTCACGCTGGTCAGGAGTGACTTCTATTCAAGTTGCTCAACATTCACTTCGTGTTCAGATTTATCAATTTCCTGATAAAACTCAACCTACATGCACAATCAACCCTGATAATCTCGTGGCAAAAGAAGGTAGTACACTTGAATTTATGTGTGTTTCTTACAGAACTGTTCCGGGTGCTAATCTTAAATGGCGTTTAAGTACATCATATCAATATCTGCAATCTTCGAACTCATCAACAGACAATAATGTATTTTCATCACTCAGTATAAAAGTTGATATGTTGCATCAAGGAGCTACGTTCGAATGTGAAATGACAAGTCGAGGCTTTCCTGATCGAGTGCAGACCTGCACAGTCGGTCCTATTTCGGTCATCAAATCCACGGACAAAATTATGCCAGGAACAAGTCTAGTTACAACAAGACCTGGTATACCCGCTGTTACAATTGAAGCAGGTAGCGGTTTACAAGTCAAAGGTTGTGATAACAATTGTCAGTCGTCATCCTTTACTGTTTTCATTTTAACTATATCTACCATAGCCACGTGTATACTGACCATTGTTTTTCTTATAACGACAATTATTATGTGCTGTAAATATCACAATATATCCTCTGAGATTAATAGGGAAACTAGGCAACAGTACATTCCTAGTCGAGCATCAGACCCTGTGTATGTGTCATTACAAAGGCGTCACGATAATGAGCAGGTTTACATGACTTTAGAAGATCCCAACAATCCAGAAGGCAAAGTCCTACTTCCAAAGGAGGTGTTTGATCAGTTTTATAGTAGGACAATGAGTTTGAGAAAAACATAGACGATCCAAAGAACACTATTTGGACAAAAAATATTTTGCATCACTTTGGTTGCATTCAGAATAAAAGGGTGTTTATTGATAGCAGTTCATGTTTAGTTCATTGCCTATTTTGCTCTGATAAGACGTAATTTAGAGATCGTATAAGCTGTTCCTGCTTAATAGCCACTAAGAAAAGCAATGGCATTGATCACGAAATTGTTTTAATGATAAATCTATCAAAGAAACAACTCCATAATGAACTATAATTTCATTTTTTAAATATATTCACTTAACTATGCCATTTTAGTGTAGGCTGTCTTGAATTCAAATCTATGTACAGCACTAATTGTTGAAAATAGCTTATTCATTTATTGAAAGTCTTATATCCAATGCAACTGAAATATTCTTATAAAACGCCACCTATTGTTGGGTAACTTGCATATTTATCATAATAATGTATTTGATGAATATGTAGTGCCCATATTTAAACTGATAGACAGTTTTATGATAATATATGGGATATCAGCTATGTGATGTCGGTGATTTCTCGACGCCATTAACTAATGCAAAACGTAGCTAAAATGGTGGACTTCGCATTAAGTATGCTGTAGCCTATTGATCATATACTTATTGGAAGTATTTCATATTGTGGAATGAAATGAATGACGATGGAATTAATCAACATTGTGATATTGTAAGGAAAATATGTTTGAGCTCCAGTGAAACACATATAGTGAATAGATAGATTTGTCTTGAATTTCCATGTGAGTTGAATACGATAAATATATCACTATGGTAGCTGAAATGCCTTCTTTCACATGCCTGTTAGTGTTTTTGAGTCAACTCCTGACTGTACATTCGGCAGGAGTGGACACAACAGTGGAGGTGACTACACCTATTAACCCAGTGACAGTTGGAGATATATTAGCAGTTCAGTGCCAGATATGGAATATGCAAGAAAGCTATACTGTTACTATTGTACGTTCAAGTGACGGAGGAAGTGAACCGATAACAACAGGGTCCAACATTATAGAGTCCACTGTTAAGCATCGGGTATTTCTATCTATACGGTCATTTCCAGACGGATCTGTTGTTTATTTTCTAACAATGTTAGATGTTTCCCAATCAGACCAAGGGAAATATGGGTGTGCTATTTCAAGCTGGTCGGAATTGTCTCCTGTTCAAATTGCCCAACATTCAATAACTGTCCAGATTTATCAATTTCCAGATCAGCCAACGTGCACGGTCAGGCCTGATAGTCTGAAGGTAGTTGATGGTGATATACTTGAATTTACGTGTGCTGCTTACAGAACCGTTCCAGTTGTTGATATTAATTGGCGTTTGAGTACTTCACATCAATATCTACAAGCTTCTGACTTATCCGAAGGCGATAACGTGTTTTCAGTACTCAGTATAGAAATAACAATGTTGCACAAGGGAGCTTTTTTTGAGTGTGAAATTACCAGTGGAGGCTTTCCTGATCGAAAGAAGACCTGCCAAATCGGCCCTATTTCGGTCATTGAGTCCAATAATAAAAATGTGGCAGGGTCTGGTCTTATTACAATTAATCCTGGTAGACCCGCTGTTACAATTGAAGCAGGTAGCGGTTTACAAGTCAGAGATTGTGTCAACAATTGCCAGTCGTCATCCTTTACTGTTTTCATTTTAACTATATCTACCATAGCAACGTGTATATTGACTATCGTATTTCTTATTACGACAATTTGCATGTGCTGTAAATATCACAACATATCCACTGAGGTTAATAGGGAAAGTAGGCAGCAGTACATTCCTAGTCGAGCATCAGACCCTGCCTATGTGTCATTACAAAGGCGTCACGATAATGAGCAGGTCTATATGACTTTAGAAGATCCCAACAATCCAGAGGGCAAAGTACTTCTTCCAAAGGAAGTGTTTGATCAATTTTATAATAGAACAATGAGTTTAAGAAAAACATAGACGATCATTTGGACAAAGGATATTTTGCATCAGTTTTTTGTTGCATTCAGAATAGAAGAGTATTTATTGAGATCATGATATGTTCATAGTATATTTTGCTCTGCTAAGACGTACTTTAGAGGACGCATCTTAACATGTTCACTATGTAATTGCTGTCTTGAGTGAGAAATATATGTACTAATTTATTACAATTGCGTATTCATCAACTGTAAATCTTGTATCCAATGCAACTCAAATATTCTTTATAAAACGCCACCTATTGTCGGGTAACTTGCACATGTATCACTAATAATGCATTTTATGAATATTTAGTGCCCATATTTAAATTGATAGACAGTTTATGCTAATATATGGGATATCAGCTATATGATGTCGGTGATTTCTCGACGGCATTAACTATATGCAAAACGTAGCTAAAATGGTCGACTTCGCATTGAATCTGCTGTAGCCTATATATTTTTGGAGGTATATCATGTTGTGGTATGAAAGTAGTGATGGTGCAATTACTTATCAACATTGTGATCTTGTAATAACAAATATGTATGAGCTACAGTGAAACACATATAGTGGAACGGATGTATTTTGTCTTGAATTTCAAAGCCGGGTGGACTCGATGAATGTGTCATTATGATGGCTGGACTGCTTTCGTTCACATGTCTCTTTGTGTTTTTGAGTCAACTCCTAACAGTACATTCTGCAGGAGTGGATACAACAGTTGAGGTGACTACACCTATTAACCAAGTGACAGTTGGAGATATATTAGCAGTTCAGTGCCAGATATGGAATATGCAAGAAAGCTATACTGTTACTATTGTACGTTCATTTGACGGAGGTAGTGAACCAATTACAACAGGGTCACGCATTAGAGAGTCTACTGTTAAAAATCGGGTTTTCCTGAGTATACGATCATTTCCTGATGGATCTGTTGTTTATTTTCTAACAATGTTAGATATTTCCCAATCAGACCAAGGTAAATATGGGTGCGCTATTTCAAGCTGGTCGGAAGTTTCTCCTGTTCAAATTGCACAACATTCAGTTACTGTCCAGATTTATCAATTTCCTGATCAGCCAACGTGTACAGTCAGTTCTGATAATCTGAAGGTAGTTGAAGGTGATACACTTGCATTTACATGTGCTGCTTACAGAACCGTTCCAGCTGTTGATCTTAATTGGCGTTTGGGTACATCACATCAACATCTAGAGGCTTCTAACTTATCCGAAGACGATAATGTATTTTCAGTACTCAGTTTAGAAATAACAATGTTGCACAAGGGGGCTATTTTCAAATGTGAAATGACCAGTCGAGGTTTTCCCGATCGAAAACAGACCTGCCAAATCGGTCCTATTTCGGTCATTGAGACCAATAATAAAAATATGCCAGGGACTAGTCTAGTTACAATTAATCCTGGTGATCCCGCTATAACGATTGAAACAGGCAACGGTTTACAAGTTGGGGACTGTAATAACAAATGTAGATCTTCATCCTTCACCATTTTCATTTTAACTATATCTTCTATAGCCACGTGTACATTGACTATCGTATTTCTTATCACGACAATTATTATGTGCTGTAAATATCACAATATATCCACTGAGGTTAACAGGGAAAGTAGGCAACAATATATTCCTAGTCGCGCATCAGACCCTGTCTATGTGTCATTACAAAGGCGTCATGACAACGAACAGGTCTACATGACTTTAGAAGATCCTAACAATCCAGAAGGCAAAGTCCTACTTCCAAAGGAGGTGTTTGATCAGTTTTATAGTAGGACAATGAGTCTGAGAAAAACATAGAGGATTCTGAGAAAAGGGGCTAATTGATCAAGCAGATCATGAGATAATTTGCTCTGATAAAACGTACTATCTTATGCGAATGTAGTGTAGGCTGTCTCGAGTGAAAGTTTACATTTAGCACTAATTGATTATGATAGTTTATCCTTACATTGTAAGTCTTTCATCCAATGCAACTCAAATATTCTTATAAAACGCCACCTATAGTCGGGTAACTTGCATATTTATCATAATAATGAATTTCGTGAATATGTATTGCCCATATTTAAATTGATAGACAGTTTATGATAATATATGGGGTATCAGCTATGTGATGTCGGTGATTTCTCGACGCCATAACTAACGCAAAACGTAGCTAAAATGGAGGACTTCGCATTTCATCTGCTGTAACCTATTGTTATTATTATTGGAGGTATTTCATGTTGTGGAATGAGAGTAATGGTGGTGGAATTAATCAACATTGTGATATTGTAAGGAAAAGTATGTTTGAGCTCAAGTGAAACACAGATAGTTTTTAGATGGATTTATCTTGAATTTCCATGCGAGTTGAATACGATAAATATATTATAGCTGCAATGTCTTCTTTCACATTTCTGTTATTGTTCTCGAGTCAACTACTGACTGTACATTCTGCAGGAGTGGATACAACAGTTGAGGTGACTACACCTATTAATCCAGTGACAGTTGGAGATATTTTAGCAGTTCAGTGTCAGATATGGAATATGCAAGAAAGCCACACGGTTACTATTGTACGTTCATTTGATGGAGAAAGCGAACCGATAACAACAGGGACCAACATTATAGAGTCTACTGTTAAACATCGGGTATTTCTATCAATACGGTCATTTCCTGATGGATCTGTTGTTTATTTTCTAACAATGTTAGATGTTACCCAATCAGACAAAGGAAAATATTGGTGCGCGATTTCACGCTGGTCAGAATTTTCTCCTGTACAAATTGCACAACATTCAGTTACTGTCCAGATTTATCAATTTCCTGATCAGCAAACGTGTACAATTAGTTCTGATAATCTGAAGGTAGTTGTTGGTGATACACTTCAATTTACGTGTACCGCTAAAAGAACGGTTCCAGCTGTTGATCTTAATTGGCGTTTGGGTACATCATATCAGTATCTACAGGCTTCTGACTTATCCGAGGACGAGGATGTATTTTCAATTCTCAGTATAGAAATAACAATGTTGCACAAGGGAGCTATTTTCATATGTGAAATGACCAGTCGAGGCTTTCTCGATCGAAAGCAGACCTGCCAAATCGGTCCTATTTCGGTCATTGAGACTAATAATAAAAATGTGCCAGGGACTAGTCTTGTTACAATTAATCCTGGTGTACCCGCTATAACGATTGAAACAGGCAACGGTTTACAAGTTGGGGACTGTAAAAACAATTGTAGGTCTTCATCCTTCACCATTTTCATTTTAACTATATCTACTATAGCCACGTGTATATTGACTATTGTATTTCTTATCACGACCATTGTCATGTGCTGTAAATATCATAACATTTCTGCTGAAGTCAATAGGGAAACTAGGCAACAGTACATTCCAAGTAGAGCATCAGACCCTGTGTATGTGTCATTGCAAAGGCGTCATGACAACGAGCAGGTCTACATGACATTAGAAGATCCAAACAACCCAGAAGGAAAAGTTCTTCTACCGAAGGAAGTTTTTGATCAATTTTATAATAGAACATTGAGTTTGAGAAAATCTTAGATAAGTTGATAGTTTCATGATAGCTATGCATTTATAATAGACAATGGCTCTGGACATTATACACAATGTTATTATGGAAACAATTAATTCAGATAGCCAGTTATATTCAATGATGGGAGATAGTCCGTTCCTATTGTCTTTGAAGCTACTTTCAATAATTGATCTGTTCTTTTTTCTTGTTATTAATAGCATATGAGTTCAATGTATCGTTTATCATTTTTAAGATGGTTTGCTACTGAGGAAACTGTTTTTCTGTATAATGTCATCTCTTATACCAAAACAACGCCATCTAGCGTTGTGCAAGTTAAATTAATTATGATAATATTTTGAATATTCAGTGCTCTTTGTAAAAAATATCAATATGATAGTTTAGAGCTATATGATGTCGGCAATTTCTCGACGCCATTATCTAATGCAAATGGTTGCAACACATGCCGTCTTCACAAGTTTGTAGGAGCCGCGATCCTTTGGAAAAGTGTCAAACCGATGGTAAAAGAATTGGAGGTATAACGGATGGAAATACAGTTTTTAAGAAGGATGTACCACAGCATTGTACAAAATTTCCGGCACATTAAGTGAATATAACGGCCTATATGTCTTGCTCTAGACAATTTGTTAGATTTCATCATGATGATAACAAACGCACTTTCGGCCACATGTATGTTGGTGTTATGTAGTAAATTATGTTTTGCAGTGGCTAATACGAGAGTAGAAGTGACGACACCGATTAATCCAGTGACTGTTGGAGACATTTTGGCAGTTCAGTGTCAGATTTGGAATATACAAGATGGCGATACTGTTACGTTTGTACGGGCAATTGATGGAGGAAGCGAAACCATAACAGCAGGGTCACGCATCACAGAGTCTGCTGTTGAGAACCAGGTTTATTTGGCTGTAAGGTCATTGCCGGATGGATCTGGAATTTATTTTCTTACAATGTTAGATGTGTCTCGATCAGACCAGGGTGAATATGCCTGTATTATTTCACGTTTGTCCGGTGTACTTCCAGTCCAAGTAACACACGATTCCATTATCGTTCAGATTAATAACTATCCTGATAAAACACAGCCAATCTGCACAATCAGCTCGGCGAATCTCAAAGTGATGGCGGGTAGTATACTTGAACTGACTTGTACCACTTACAAAACAGTACCGATTGTCGACTTTAAATGGCGTTCTATTTCATCATATGATAACATGCCGATGTACAACTCAACTGAAGGTGATAATGTATTTTCAAAATTAAAAATCAAAGTAACTATGGCCCATCAGGGAGCTGTTTTTGAATGCGAAATGTCCAGTCGAGGTTTTCCCGATCGCAAGCAAACTTGTCGAATAGGTCCTATCTCGGTATTAACATCTAACGCCAACACTGTGTCTGGGACCAGTCTAGTAACAATCGATCCGGGTAGAGCCGGTATAACGCCTGACGTATCCCATGGTACTCTAGTTGGGGATTGTGATAACAGTTGTAGGTCTTCATCATTTACCATTTTCATTTTGACCATATCTACCATAGCCACGTGTATACTAACTATTGTATTTCTTATTACGACAGTCATCATGTGTTGTAAATATCACAATATATCTACTGAGGTCAATAGAGATAGACACCAATACATTCCTAGTCGAGCATCAGACCCTATGTATGTGTCATTGCAAAGGCATCATGACCAAGAGCAGGTCTACATGACACTAGAAGATCCGAATAACCCAGAAGGAAAGGTTCTACTTCCAAAAGAGGTGTTTGATCAATTTTATAATAGAACCTTGAGTTTACGGAAAACATAACTAACTGTCATCCTGGTACAATGCATTCATCAGCGAAAATGTGTAAATCAATTCCAGTCATAAGACAAAACCAGATATGTTGTTTAGAGGGTTACCTATACTGCAGTCTTTGCATATGCTTCTACGAACGAAAATGTGTTTCTCAGATTCGACATGGGCCGAGCAATCGGTTTATATCATCATAGGATCCACAAAGTGCTCAAAGCTATTCTATACTATTGACCGAGACATGCTATGATACATTAGTATACATATTGTATAAATGCTGGTTTTGCTTATTGTGTACTCATAGAATTCAAACACACAACCATTTCCTTTTTACCAAACATTTGCACTTGATGAAACCTGATTGTATGCCGTTTATCATGCAAATATTATTGCAATTGTCTTTGATGTAACTTAAACTATTACTTTTAGAAATACGTTTCTTTTCATAATTTGTTTACTCCAATATACAATAAGTCCGATAAGTTAATGCAACCAAGTTTAGATGTCAGAGCCATTATAACTCGTATTTCTTAATGTGCATACTGTCTATTGATGTTCCATCATTTTATTGAAGGATGCTTCAAGAATATATAACGCCACCTATTGTCGTACAACTTGCTTTAATCATTATAATTATAATATTGATGAATATTCACTTCTCATGTATATGAATTATCATAGTTTATAATAATAATGAGCATTTTTACGTCGGTGATTTCTCGACGCCATTGCCTAACGTGAATGTCAAAGAGAAATACCGAATTCGTGAAAACAGTGCAGCGTATAGTAGTATACTGCTTTATATTGGAAGCCTGTGGCCTTTAGAAGCGATAAAATCGTGACAAAAGGATACCGAGATGATTTTTAAGAAAATGCTGCAGTTCTTCTTGTGAAACCAATGGCTATAATTATTTTTGCAATATACAGTAAGATAAGGTAGTTGCATCATGATGGCTGATGCACTGTTCATGGCATCCATTTTGTTGTTATTGAGTCAGTTGTTACTCTCAGTAACAGATGCCGCAAGAGTAGAAGTGACTACTCCAACCAATCCAGTGACTGTTGGAAATATATTAGCAGTTCAGTGCAAAACTTGGGATGTACAAAAGGGACATAAGGTTAGGATTGTACGTATAGTAGACGGCGTCAGCGAACAAATTACAGCAGACAATGTTATTCAATATTCAACTATTTCAGAGCGAATTTTCTTGTCCATAAGACCATTTTCGGATGGATCTCTAGTATACTTTCTCACAGTCTTAGACGTGTCTACGTTAGACCAGGGTGAATATGGATGTACTGTTTCACGCCTATCCGGATTAGCATCTGTTTTAATTACACAAGATTCGGTGACTGTTGGGACAAATCAGTTTCCTGATAAAGCACAGCCGACTTGCACGAGTAACCCTACTAATCGTATAGTGCAAGAAGGGAGTAGACTTGAATTTATATGCACCACTTACAACACCGTCCCACTTGTCAGTCTCAAATGGCGTTTGATGCCATCGTATCAATACCTACAAACGACCAACACATCCGAAAATAATCATTTATTTTCTAAACTCATTGTTATAGCGACAGTGTCGCACCAGGGTGTTGTGTTTGAATGTGAAATGAGCAGTCGAGGTTTTCCTGATCGCAAGCAGTATTGTCGAATTGGTCCTATTACTATTATTGGATCTAACGACAACACGGGACCAGGTTCTAGCCTGATAACAATAAACCCGGGTGTTTCACCTGTTCCAACAGGAGCTAATATTATTATACCCCGTGATTGTGATACCAATTGTCAGTCGTCATCCTTTACTGTTTTTATTTTAACTATATCTACCATAGCAACGTGTACATTGACTATGGTATTTCTTATTACGACAATCATCATGTGCTGTAAATATCACAATATCTCCGCTGAAATTAATAGGGAAACTCGGCAACAGTACATTCCAAGTCGAGCATCAGACCCTGTATATGTGTCATTACAAAGGCGTCATGACAACGAACAGGTCTACATGACACTGGAAGATCCAAACAATCCGGAAGGCAAGGTTCTACTTCCAAAGGAGGTTTTTGATCAGTTCTACAGTAGAACAATGAGCCTGAGGAAAACATGAATATGGTTTTCTTCTGAAAAAGGTTTTTCCTATTGAGTTTAAAACATTTGATAATTTCGGGGGAAATCATGTTGATTTTGACAAGAATTGTTTGACTTTGCTTCATGTTGTATTGTGGTTTTGATAGCCTGTTGCTTGTATATATGTATTTACATAATAATGCTGATTATTGGTTCAGATAGATTTTATCATGGATATATCGTTTGTCTCGCGATACTTTTCTTAAATACTTCATACAAAGCTATCATATATGGTCTTAAACTGTAAATGTAACCTGTAAATGTTCCAAACCCATTTGTCATCTCAGAACTATTTGTCCTTTTTAGTGAAGATAATATCTAACGCCATCTATTGTCGAATAACTTGCTTTTTCATTATGATTATAATTTTGATGAATATTCAGTGATGATGATGTTTATGCATGAAACTAGTGTATGGTACTATGGACTGTTCAAATGTCGGTATTTTCTCGACGCCATTAAGTAGTATGAATTCCGAATCAAAATACGGTGTTCATACATCTGCTACCATTCACATGTATACATTTTAAGTCTTATATGTAGGTCTGAAAGGAATGATGATACAACGAAAACATGTACCTTTGCATGATTAACAAGCTTTGATGGAAACACTACGGTTCGTCTTGTAAATCCAGTGGATGTTGCTTCATCTTATTTACAGTGGATTACAATGATTGTCAAAATGGAAGTCGAAGCCTTATCTTTGGCGTCCATGTTTTTGCTATGTCACCAGTTAATCTTTGTAGAAGCGGCTACCAGAGTTGAAGTGACTACCCCTATTAACCCAGTGACTGTTGGAGATATTTTGGCAGTTCAGTGTCAGATTTGGAAAATACAAGATGGCGATGCTGTCACGATAGTCCGTGTATTTGACGGAGGTAGTGAACCAATAACAACAGGATCACGAATTATGGACTCCTCTGTTCAAAACCGTGTTTACTTGGCTATACGATCATTTCCAGATGGATCCGTTGTTTACTTTCTTACAATGCTAGACATTTCTCTGTATGATAAGAGTGAATATGGGTGCACAATTTCTCGCTGGTCTGGATTTTCTTCAGTACAAATTGCCCGAGATTCAGTTGCTGTTCAGGTTAACCAATTCCCGGATAAAACGCAGCCAATATGTACAAGTAGCCCTAATAATTTGATAGTGATGGAGGGTAGTAGACTTGAATTAACATGTACTTCTTATAAAACCGTGCCAGATGTTGATCTCAAATGGCGTTTGATTTCATCATATCAATATCTGCACACTTCAAACTCATCAATAGGAGAACATTTGTTTTCTAAACTCATTTTTAAAGCAACAATGACTCACCAGGGGGCTGTATTTATATGTGAAATGACTAGTCCAGGTTTTCCTGATCGCAAGCAGTTTTGTCAAATTGGTCCTATTACAATTACCAAGTCTAAAGAAGATTCTGGAACCGGATCTAGCCTGATAACAATTCATCCTGGTATTTCTCCTGTTACAAAAGAAACGACTAATGGTATTCTATCCCGGGACTGTGATAGAAATTGCCAGGCGTCATCATTTACTGTTTTCATTTTAACCATATCCACTATAGTCACCTGTATACTAGCTATTGTATTTCTTATCACGACAATTGCCATGTGGTGTAAATATCACACCGTATCCGCTGAAGTAAATAGGGAAACAAGGCATCAGTATATTCCAAGTCGAGCATCAGACCCTGTCTATGTGTCATTACAAAGGCGTCACGATAATGAGCAGGTTTATATGACTTTAGAAGATCCCAACAATCCAGAAGGCAAAGTACTTCTTCCGAAAGAGGTGTTTGATCAGTTTTATAATAGAACCTTGAGTCTAAGGAAAACATCTTCAAATTCGTAGGCAGTCATTGTATAGATTTTCGTTAGAAATTATTTTTGAATTTCCCTTTTTGTTGTATTATGGTTTTAATTGCCATTTATTTATATGGTTCATTCAAATGCTTGTTGATTATAACTGGTTAAATTTATTTTACCCAAAATCGCGTGTAAGTGTGTATGAGAGGTCTGTCTCATCATACTATAAAATGTACATTTATCAAAACCCATTTTAACACATTTCGTCAAGTCGGACCTCTCTGTCAATATACTTTTAGCGAAGGATCTAACGCCACCTATTGTTGAATTACTAGTTATTCTCTTCATTATTATAATATTAATGAATATTCAGTACTTATGTTTATGAATGAGAATACTTTATGTCTTTATAATGATAATGTGGACTCTTTATTAATGTCGGTATTTTCTCGACGCCATTTAGTCGCACGGATGTCAAATAGAAATACCGAATTCATTAATATGCTGCTACATGTATACATTTGAAGCTCTTAGAATAGGAAAGGGATAGATGTACAAACTAAACTAGATGATTTTGAAGGATTCTGAAGCTGAAGGAAATACTATGAATCCTCTTGACAAACCAGTGGTTGTTTCCTCATCTAATTTACAGCAGATCACAATAGTTGCATCATGATGGTTGCCGAGGCATTGTTTGTGGCTTGCATGTTTTTGGTATGGAGTCAATTTCCCTTTATAGAGGCTGCTACAAGAATTGAAGTGACTACTCCTATTAATCCGGTTAATGTTGGAGATATTTTAGCAGTTCAGTGTCAGATATGGAAAATACAAGATGGCGATGCTGTAACGATAGTACGTGTACTAGAGGGAGGTAGTGAACGGATAACAACAGGGACACGTATTTTGGACTCTTCTGTTCAGAACCGTGTATACCTATCAGTGAGATCATTCCCAGATGGGTCTAATGTTTACTTTCTAACAATGTTAGACGTCTCTATAATTGATCGGGGCGAATATGGATGTATGATTTCACGCTTATCTGGATTAATATCTGTTCAGGTTACCCAAGATTCAGTTACTGTTCAGGTTAATCAATTCCCGGATAAAACGCAGCCAACATGTACAAGTAGTCCTACTAATCTCATAGTGATGGAGGGGAGTAGACTTGAATTAACATGTACCACTTACAAAACTGTCCCGGTTGTTGATCTCAAATGGCGTTTACAGTCATCATATCAATATCTGCACACTTCAAACTCATCAATAGGAGAACATTTGTTTTCTAAACTCATTTTTAAAGCAACAATGACTAACCAGCGTGCTGTATTTATATGTGAAATGTCAAGTCGAGGATTTCCTGATCGCAAGCAGTATTGTCAAATTGGTCCTATTACAGTTATTAAGTCTAATGAAGATTCGACTAGACCCGGATCTCGCCTGATAACAATTAACTCTGGTGTTTCAATTGTTACTACAGGAGCCACTGATACTATTCTATCAAGGGATTGTGATAACAAATGTCAGTCATCATCATTTACAGTTTTCATTTTGACTTTATCTACCATAGCCACGTGTATCTTAACTATTGTATTTCTTATCACGACAATTGTCATGTGCTGTAAATATCACAACATATCCTCTGAGGTTAATAGGGAAAGTAGGCAACAGTACATTCCTAGTCGCGCATCAGACCCTGTTTATGTGTCATTGCAAAGGCGTCACGACAACGAACAGGTCTACATGACACTGGAAGATCCAAATAATCCAGAAGGAAAGGTTCTTCTTCCGAAAGAGGTCTTTGATCAGTTCTACAGTAGAACAATGAGCCTAAGGAAAACATGAATCATTGGTCAATATCTTTTAAATTTTAAAACTGTATAAAATTATAAGCTCATTGATATGCATAACAGGTGTATCCCAATTAGATGCAATCATTTCGTGCGAACCCTTAAATAAGGGTAGGCTATTGAAGAGCAGTATGACAATGGCTTGAACCTTATTTGGCGTGTACGCAAATGGTCACCATAATGTACATGTCAGATATTTCCGCGCACAAAATTTTGTAAACCATAATGCCCATAAGAAAAATATCATCTGATAGGAATACTTGGAAATAGTGTAATTGTATTTATTGTAATAAGATATTAAAATATCTTAAGGTATATTATACAAGTCCTTCCACCGTTAGAAAAGTAATGTTCATCCTTGTGAAAGGAAGCTACCGAATAGTCCTCTACTTGTCGGGATTATCCATTGAAGATCACAACGCCATCTACTGTCATAGCATTTCCAATGTCATTATAATATTATTTTTAAATATTCAGCGTTTCAAATCTAAATATTACATAGATTATGATAATATGGGGTTCACAGTGTTGCTGATTTCTCGACGCCATTAATAGCATCGAGAAAATGGCGACTACACATGAATCCTCAGCTTTCTCTGTCTCTTAGATGTCAAACAGTAATATTTCAAAACAGTTGTTTTAAAGATGTAACTAAAATGTCCAGATGCTCTTAAGTGCCGGTTTTGGGGGAGATATTTCATACTTTCATCTGTGATGATATGAATGGTCTATGTTGAATTTTAAAACTGTGCTTCGCCACCGCTAGTCATAATGTTGTCGGTAATACCTACTTTCGCCTTCCTCTTTATATACTGGATTGACATTTTTTCTGCAGTATCTGTAACAAGAGTAGCAGTAACTACACCTATTCATTCAGTAACAGTCGGAGGAATTTTGGCGGTTCAATGCCAAGTTTGGAATATACAAGATGGATATAAAGTTATGATTGTACGTATTGTTGATGGGGTCAGTGAACAAATAACAACTGGCGATGCCATTATACCGTCATCCGTTTCAGAACGGATTTTCTTGTCTAAAAGACCATTTCCTGGTGGATCTTCAGTGTATTTTCTTACAATGTTAGAAGTATCTGCGTTAGACCATGGTGAATATGGTTGCATTGTTTCACGTTTGTCCGGATTATCATCTGTTCAAATTGCACAACATTCAGTGACTGTTCAGATCAATGAATTCCCGGACAAAATACAGCCAATGTGTTCAAGCAACCCTACAAATCTTATTATGATTGAGGGGAGTAGACTTGAATTAACATGTACTTCTTACAAAACAGTCCCAGTTGTCGATCTCAAATGGCGTTTGATGTCATCATATCAATATCTAACGATTTCAAACTCAACTAAAAACAACATGTTGTATTCTAAATCCAATGTCGAAACAACAATGACGCACCATGGAGCTGTGTTTAAATGTGAAATGACGAGTCGAGGTTTTCCAGATAGAATTCAGTATTGTCAAATCGGGCCTATTTCAGTGATTGCATCCAGAATAAATGCTGGTACTGATATTGATTCGGTAACAATTCATCCTAATGCACCCGTCATTAAAATTGAGACAGCAAACGATTTGCTATCCGATGATTGTGGCAATACTTGTCAATCGTCATCATTTAGCATTTTCATTTTGACTATATCCACCATAGCCACTTGTTTATTAACCATTGTGTTTCTTATCACGACAATTGTCATGTGCTGTAAATATCACAACATATCCTCTGAGGGTAATAGGGAAAGTAGGCAACAGTACATTCCTAGTCGAGCCTCAGACCCTGTTTATGTGTCATTACAAAGGCGTCATGACAACGAACAGGTCTACATGACTTTAGAAGATCCAAATAACCCTGAAGGAAAAGTTCTTCTACCGAAAGAGGTTTTTGATCAATTCTATAACAGAACAATGAGTTTGAGGAAAACCTGAATATGCTACTCAAAAACATGATAGCGACTTATTGGTATGGGCACTCTTTGTTGTTGTATACTACATGATAGAAATGGACAAAATTGTCACATTTTTGATAAAGTGTACTTTAGGTCCTAGGAGTGCATGAAATACATGGTATAATAAAGTGTCCTATTTCAATGTTGCACTTTATTCCGTCAAATACTCGATACTTGTGTTATGGGTCGTAAAGCTATACTTTTCCGCAAATTTGTAATGCATTTTCATTTGAATAATTCATTCATTTCTCTTTTAATTATAAATCATATAATTGAGATGATAACGGCTCATTCTGTTTTTAGTTCATAGTTCATAGAAATCATGGAAATCATTAAACACTAATGTACCAACTACAGCAACTGACAAGCCCCTGAAATTATATTACATAGTAATAATTATTCAACCATTTGAATTTCAACATTATAAACGCTATTGTCGAAATGCATTTTATATCAAAATATTCAGTATATAAATATAGGATACGTAGGGATTCATCATCCCGGATTGGCATACTTTTAAAAGTCATAATATATGGTGTGTTTTACAAAAGGCCTTTTATGTATAATCTACCATGTAATGCCATAAGGCATACAAATTGCCATTATCGAGTCGCAAGAATATGCTCGGTTTAGCCCACGTGTATTACGGTATATAATATATCACTGCTGTGTATTTCGTTCGTATGCACCATTTTGTATTCTAAGATTTAGCTGCCATTCAGCAAATGGCCTCATACGTACATACACTGCCAACAAAAAAAAGAGTTCAATAAAGTGCGTCTTTTATTTAACATTTAAAAATATGAAAAACCCGATACAAAGGTTATTTATTATGGCACACTATAATATAATATTTTATATACATGTACATATATGTTTCTTTGTGTATGGTATATTACGGTATTACACATGTATTTCTACCATTATCATTAGTGTATCGATCATGATAGCACATAGCTGGTATTACACGGTCCGAATACGTATACACTGCCATCGATAAATCTTATTTTCAATGTTAGAATCAAAATGAGAGATAGGGTGATGTCATGTTACATATTAATTATATAACAAATTGTACATACTTTCTTTCATTTTCATCATGTTCATGTCAACTAGCTTAATCTCATGAACTGTTTAAGTGTAAATGCAATGCGTCTAAGGTAGCTAAAATCAGTGCAATATGAAGATTGTATGTCACATTAGCATATTAAGCTTTCTCTCACGATGACGGTTTTTACATACATATAAGCTGCTATGAATGTACATTGTTTCAAGTTTTAATGCAGGCTTAACAAAAGGCCATGTCGTAGTAAATAGTGTTTCTTGTTTCATTCCGAGTTTTGTGACATTTTTCTATTTACTTGTTACTTTTCAAGAAAAGTACAGAGTAATAATAAATTAGACCAAAAAAGAAAAAGAAAGAAGAGATAGAGTGTTAGGCAGCAATTCTGCTGTAGATATTTCCATTGATTAGCGTGAAAACCTGGAAGCAAAATCAGACCAAAGAAACACTTGATATACATTATTCTTTGACATGGTTAAGTTGTTGTTATACATTAATAATACTGTTTCAAGTATTGCATACAGTACGTTGTAAAATGTATATATAGTTGTTATTTCGTCGAAACAATTGGACTTAACCTTTTAGTGTAAGGCATCGTGCATAATATTTAACATGTATGTGATGGTTACACTGCCCTACATGTAGTGCGCTTAGTGAATACAGTGACTATATTACTTGCATTAGTAATACTATAGCGATATTGGTCACATGGGTGTGTCCAAGTAATTACCAGATATGAAGTAAACTGTTATGTTAAACTCATCAATTGCATCATTAATTACATTATGCTATACCCCAAATATATATGATCTAATGCGAACTAATTGTAATTTACATTACAACATTTTAAAAATACACGTGTAATTGACATTTCGGTTTAATAAGGCATTTTTAATTGTAATTTTGTATAATGTACCTACAAATATTATCCTAATATTGTCTATCGAATACTTCTGGTGTAGTTTTGTTTTTAGTATATTATTAGCGTGTAATAATCTTGTAATTGTAATGTAATAATGTGTAAAATTACTGGTGCTGAATCTTATGATAATTCGACTGTATAATAATACTGGCAAAATGTTCAATACTAGTTTAGTGCTAATAGTGCTATCAGTTAAATACGCTATTCATTTGACATGCTGTTTACTAAATCTATGTTTTTTAAATCCGTGTTTCTCTAGGGTTAAGAAAGGATACAAGGGGAGCTGAATTTGTAATATATTACAGCTTCCCTTATGCATTTCCGCCATTAAATATATAGTACGTGAACATTTTAATAGGCGTAAAATATAATGTACGTACGAAGTGCTTCATCTAACAAATTTGATGTAAATATTTTTTCTAAATTAATCTAAGATCAGATTATATGTATGGATTTGTAATATTACTGTCACGAGAAGAAAAAAAGAAGTATTTTGCGCTTGTGGTGAGTAATACTTGCGCGCTGTGTATGCATACGTACGTTCTACCTATATGTCTTTGGGCGTTGTTATTCCATTTAGTAGTACCATGCATTAACCGACGACCTGTAATCTACCGTACAAAATGCATGACGTCCCAATAGTATTTCAGATGGAATTGAACTAAACGGAAATGTCACAATCTAAATGTTTGTAGCAATCTAAATTTGCAGCTTAATTTGCAGTAATTTGCATTAGCAGCAATCTCCACCTTTCAGGATCAATCTTTTGCAGCATATCATTAATTTTCATGCAACAAGACGAGATGCATAATATTTGCCGACTATACAGTATTCCGAATGAATATAGGCCTTATAATATTGTACATCATAAAAAAATTATTATGATTAACTAGCTTTATATTTTGCTACGTTAGATGTAATGACAACGCCCAAAGCTTGAATTGTAACAAACATGAGGGTGAAATAATGTCGTTGTTCTTTCCCTTGCAAGATATAGATTGAAACATAATACAGCATCTCCGCTTATTCCCGGCTCTTATTCAATAGCATCTTGTATTAAAGGGTACCAAATAAACTTGCAATTTGCAAATGCGTGTAAACATTATCATGATTATTGTAAATATACATACAGTATATAAAACCATAATAATTTACTTTAATGTTTGGCCGTCATTGTCAGTTATCATGTGGGCTAGTTTGAAACCAATATACCTATTATTACGGTGAACAAATTGTAAAGCATTCACTTGGTAGTTTATAGCTATCATATCGGATATGGGCGTGAGTATTAAGACCAGTAAATGCTATCAAAGGCACGATACGATAAAAAAAAAAAAGCAAGCACAGATAGTCAATTGACTATCTGTGGATTAAGTTACATTACAACACTAGTTCATAACATGATAACAAGGTTGTGCTTTCGTCATTTATTTTCATGTGCGAGAAACAAAATCTTTTTTCGACGTCAAGATGGCTGGCTACGCTCACTGCATAATGTATTAGCCCTTTATCTGCTTTGATATCACGTAAAATATGTGATTGGGCAGTTACTAGATATTCATATCTGCTGACTGCTATTATGTAAATCAATTTATTGATTGCTGCTGTTGCGTGAACATTAAATATGCGTATATCGTTGCATAATTATATAGTACAAATGCCCAAAATCCCTAGACACATGTATTTTTTTATTTTTTTATTTTATTGTTCAGTGTTATTTTATCCATTTTTTTTAATCTCTACATGTGTAAGGGGTGTGTTGAATGGGGTGGGTAATGTGCGCATAAGACAAAAAGGTATATTATGACAAGTATGTTACATTATTATTAAAGTCTGTTTCATTAGTTTTGGTAATATATCAAAATAATTGAACGTTGCATGTTCAGTGTATGCTATACTTGTATGTATATCAAATATCCGTCTATATTACTACATCATCATATAGTATTTTAATGCTGCTCGCTGGTTGCTATAACTTGAACCCTGGTTAATATACACCGACCAGACTCATGTCATTGATCGACAAGCGTTCGCGACGCTCGTTGACTCCAACACGACACTAGTGTAACTTGAAATATTATGCAGCTTAAATATTATTGTAATCAATTCTGTCAAAGTGTGTATTCATAAATATTGTTGTCGTTATTTATAAATATCGGTATTATTTATTGGCTAAACTTGGAAAACAAAATAGCATCACAGTGTCATCCACTCGCGTTTCCTTAAAAGGATCTGTTTTATATTGTATTTCATTATTTTGCGGACAGCGTGCACATTTAATATAATGTATATGAAAGGTTTAACTATTTGTAATATCCCAATACAGATAACACCCATTTATATCCCGCTTAGATAAAATGCCTTAATAAAGAACCAGACACAGTAACACTCCTTTATCGCTTAGCTAAATTATTCTGTTAAGGAATAGAATCATTAGCATCCCCCGTGTCGCTTAGAAAAACATAGTGTGAAATATATTGAATTACTATCAAATTTAAGCAAAATACGTCCTCTTTTTTCAATTAGAGAAAACCAATCTCTATAATAAATGGTGTCTATTTTTCCTCTATTTTTGTTTTCTGTAAATATGAATATTATGGTAAAAATCTACTATTATTACATGTATAGTAACTATTTATTCTAACGTGAATACTGTTATCCACAAAATAAATCTTAATTTGGCACTACAGATTGTGTGATGTGTTTTTATGCTTGTCTACGGAGTCTAGCTCGTTGTTCGTTTTCTCTATATTTCATGCATTCCATGCGTTTCTAGTTTGAATACATTTTGCTATATTTGACAAAAGGCTTTCACTTGTTTTTAGTTACTACACGTACCCTGCTCACGTGTAGTAACATGTCTATGACTCTCTGTCACATATTATAATGAGATTCTTAACGTCAGAAGAGTATTTCCGGGACACTTGATCAATTTGAATATCTAATTAACAAAAAACTGAAAACGTTTACGTTAGCAATGTGTTGGCGTATTAGGTCGGATATATATATATAAGGCCACTTTAAATAAATCTTATCGTAGCCCACCCTCCCTCTTCACTTTCTTGAATAAAGTCAACTTTTTATTTTTTCAATTTTCTAAATTTACTGAGGTTCTCATACTGGGTATGCTTTAATACCCTACCATTTTTATTCCTCACTAGCACGACTAGTGTATGGAACGTTCTTTAAAAGTCCCCGTTGCAGACATGCAGTGGTAGGGTATATTAAAGGAACTCCAAAATCTTAATGGCTGATAGGCCAAATTGTGTACTAGTATTAATCAACAGTCAGTTTCATGTGTTTTCATAGAACTAATAAAAAAGCACCGTTTTTCTGATGCTGCTGAAAGAAGCTAACAATAAAATGTCTGCATTACAACAGCCAGATGTCAATTTATAAGACCCCCCCCCCCCCCCCCCCACCCCACCCCCACTAAAAAATAAAACCCACTAACCGCCCTCTCTCTTCTCTTTCAAAGGCCAGGTATAATGAGAAACTAATATTTAATTGTAAGTGGCCTAACCAGTACGGAGATTCAGAGCATAAATTATTCAGATAAACGCATGGGAATCCATAATATGACGGGATAATTAACCTAGCATCTTCCTTTCCATTTAATGAAATACGACTACAATATATTGACTTATACATATTTATATGGCTTGATATTTTCACATGATATCATAGATGAGATTATTAAATTTTTCTATGCTACAAAGGATATAGTCTAAAAACTACACTTAAGGTTAAGCAGGTCTTTTAAAGCGTTTGTTTGTGATTTCATTTAGTAATCCACTAGGAAATTATGAAATTCTTGATAGTTAAAAAGTTAGTGTTTGCCAAATTTTAGTAAAAAAACTAAGCAATATTATCGTTGAGAAAGAATTAACTGTTAAAGCAAAAAACAGGCAAACAAACAAACAAACAAACAAAGAAGCATTACATTTTCTAATAATAAACAGCTAAAATTGACTATTGTAATCATTTTAATTAAGAATTTAAGATATTATGTTAAACGTTTATCAAAACAAAACAGAATATTTAGAATTAAAAATGAGAGAAGATATAAGTATACCAATACTATCCAAATTAAATCCTGGTTATAATTCCATTGGAGTAGACACTGACCACTATCACCATGTGATATCCTACGCAATATCTTCACATTAAGCATTGTTCATATTCGGAATAAAGATATTAAAATAATAAGTTTACATGGTGAATTTATATAAAAAAATACTGTTTTTAATCATGATGCTATTTGAAATATGATAATTTGAATATTGTTAATCTGTATATTAATATTATAAATATATTACACTGATAATTTGAGTACGCTATTGAACTTACACATAAAATATACAATTACTCATTCAGAAAGCATCCTAGTAGTATAAGAAAGAAATGCATTAGAGCAAGAACAATAGATTTCCCAATGGAGAGGTCAAGAACCGCACACACGCTCGTGCTATTTTAAATATCTTCACGATTTTCCGTATATTAATAGCTAAATGTGCGCCGTGCAACGAGGCTGGCTGTATAGAAGATACAAGGCATGCCTGGGAAGATAGTTGGTTTTGTGATGGCTTTCTCGATTGCCTGGATGAATCGGGCGAGCTTTATTGTCCAAGTAAAGTAGATCAGTATACATTACTCCATCTTTTAGTTGACTAGCCCTTTTATTTTATTATCTCTTAACTTATTCCCAATAAAAGTAACATAATTTTAATTATTGCTGTGATCTCATTCGTCTTTAATTGAACATTCATAATATTTAAAAAAATAAAGAATCAATAATTTATGTGTTTTAATAAAATGTAGGTTTTCATAATGCTTTATTTTAAATCTCAACATCGAAACATGTGAGTGCACCAAATGTAATCAATCCAACCAAAATCACATATTAGTATAGCTTGTCCCGGTAAAAGAGATAGTCTGATAATGTAATGGCTAATTAACCCTTGCCATCTCTTCAGTCCCCATCTCTAATTCAAACCCATTGAAATTAACATTAAATCCATTTGTATAGACACTGACCACTATCGACAATATCTTCATAAGAATCATTGTTAAATTATAAAGAAAAATAACACAATAAATTCACATAGTGAATATTATAATATCATAATGAAATATTGTTTTTCATAATGCTTTCTTTTAAACCTAACATTGAAATTATGCCATTAACTTGAATTAAACGATATTGCAAATAGAGCAATAAATCAATAATCAAGATATACATGTTACATTAGTGACAGTTGTTACATTAACCTAACAGTATGCATAAGCATACAACAAAGTACCCGTATAAATAAATACTGCCTTTTAATAATTAACCCAGCACCACCACACCCAATCCATCGAAATTACGCGTGAATAAAAACGAACGCGAACAAATAATTACAAATAGCGGACGACTGTATAGCGATATATACGGCCATTTTCTGTTACGGACGGGTTGATCGATGATATCATGGAGGTTTAATCAAATTGTGCATAATCTATGCTTGGATTCTGCGTACAAAGAACATCCTCCTCATTGGTTCGTTGGAAATTAGAATAATTTATATTCGCTGTTTTCGCTGTTGGGCGTGGCAAAGGGATGTACCAAATGTTGATAGACACGCGCATATCATTATCATAACCGGGGGCGCTATTCAATCTGACATTTATTTTTTTAAGTGAAGGGTGACGACATTTTTGTAGTACCTCATGTTTGGGAGATCATAACTCAAGATTAACTAACAGTAAATGAATAAAACTTACATCATTTTATCAAATAACACCTTAACAATTATTATAGCAAAAATGGTTTCAATTGAATGTTTTTGAAAGAATTTATGGTCAAATATGAAACGTGATTTACGCTGAAAAAAGCAACATTGGTTATTTTGATTTTGCTATAGTTCTCCACAACATGTTTTACCAGTTCTGTGAGATTTTATAATGTTAAGATTTTGATTTTATAATATTAATCATATACTATTCAGCAGATGGTTTGTAAATTGCATTAATCTTTCTGTTTTAAAAATAATTCCAATAAATGAATCACCGATCTTACATGCCAAAGGATTTGTATCCATCGCTATGTTGGGCTGCTTGCACAAAAATGTCAAACGTGGATGACTGTAAAAATATATACTCTTTATCTTATTTCCTTAGTTGTATTTAATATTTTTATGAATCTATTGCTGTGCTTCTCGTTATTATTGTTATTCATATTTTGTTAATTGAACATGATTATTCAATTTACTATCATTCTTATTGCTATTACCATTCTGGTTTTAACCATTTTTATTGACCAATCGCGGTTTTTACATAACATATTTACCATTGTTGACAATATGTTTGCATAACAGAAATGTCACGTGTTCCCCAGCGCCGGGAATAAGTGCATTATGATGACCGATTAATTTTATATATATTGACCGTATTTAGTAAAGGCAACAATTATAATTATTATTTTATTCAAAACACATGTTAGCTATTTGCTAAAAGAAGAAAAAAGATGAAATTGGATCAAAAATATGTCATTAAATTTTAATTAGCATGTACATTACGTCGTGTCGTATAAAGACCAAGTGTCACAACCGTTCCTCTCATTGTATTCCAATTAACATGATTAACGGCCATAATTAAAGCTTTATTCTTTTGTTAATAAACTTATGACCATATTTTTGCATCAGCAGCAACAACCAGTATGGCTCCATCAAACACAACAAGTACATCGCAGACAACTGTCACCCCAGGTAAGATCGTGACTAGTATAAAAAATGGAGGGCATTGTAATACCGTGTGACAATGTCCTAATTTGAACAAAGATTTCATGCCACTATAGGTTCCCTATACCTTTACTTGTTAAAAGGTTATTTACTAAATGTCGATTTTCTCGTTTATAAAGCGACAGGTGTTTTTTTAATTTACATTTTTTCCGAAAAAATGGGCTCTCGAGTTTGGACAGCTGGTGTATCGCTCTCATTTATCAACAAATTGAGCAGTATTAACACTGAGAACATTAAACGCATCATGATAATCGATTAATTTGATATATTGACCGTATTTAGTAAAGGCAACAAATATTATATATTTTATTCAAAACACATGTACGCACGCTATGTGCTAGAAGCAGAAAAAGATTGATGAAATTGGATCAAAAATAATCTTAATCAGCATGTACATTACGTCGTGTCGTATAAAGACCAAGTGTAACAACCGTCCCTCTCATTGTATTCCAATTAACATGATTAACGGCCATAATTAAAGCTTTATTCTTTTGTTAATAAACTTATGACCATATTTTTGCATCAGCAGCAACAACCAGTATGGCCCCATCAAACACAACAAATACATCGCAGACAACTGTCACCCCAGGTAAGATCGTGACTAGTATAAAAAATGGGGGCATTGTAATACCGTGTGATAATGTCCTAATTTGAACAAAGATATGTCATGCCACTAAATAGGTTCCCTATATACTTTTACATGTTAAAGGGGAAATTATTAAATGTCGATATTCTCGTTTATAAAGTGACAGGTTTTTTTTTTTTTTTTAACATTTTTCCGAAAAAAATAGGCTCTCGAGTTTGGATAGCTGGTGTATCGCTCTCATTTATCAACAAATTGAGCAGTATTAACACTGAGAACATTAAGCGCATCATGATGACCGATTAATTTGATATATTGACCGTATTTAGTAAAGGCAACAATTATAATATATTTTATTCAAAACACATGTACGCACGCTATGTGCTAGAAGCAGAAAAAAGATTAATGAAATTGGATCAAAAATAATCTTAATCAGCATGTACATTACGTCGTGTCGTATAAAGACCAAGTGTAACAACCGTCCCTCTCATTGTATTCCAATTAACATGATTAACGGCCATAATTAAAGCTTTATTATTTTGTTAATAAACTTATGACCATATTTTTGCATCAGCAGCAACAACCAGTATGGCCCCATCAAACACAACAAATACATCGCAGACAACTGTCACCCCAGGTAAGATCGCGACTAGTATAAAAAATGGAGGGCATTGTAATACCGTGTGACAATGTCCTAATTTGAACAAAAATTTCACGCCCGGTTAAATAGGTTCCCTATACTTTTACATGTTAAAGGGGTGTTTACTAAATGTCGATTTTCTCGTTTATAAAGCGACAGGGGTTTTTTTAATTTTAAATTTGTCCGAAAAATAGGCTCCCGAGTTTGGACAGCTGCATGGTGTATCGCTCTCATTTATCAAAACATTGAGCAGTGTTAACTCTGAGAACATATACAATCAAAATCACCCAAAAACCTACAAAATGGACTGAAAAAATCTCTTTTTGCGCTGTGGTAATATGTATTAGTCCTAAAATCAGGATTAGATTCTAACTAATCATTTGGGGCAATGAGTACCTTACCTGATTACTTATGATTATGATTGGCCCCAGGCTTTTAATATAGAGAGAAAACCAGATTGTCGTCGAAAAGGACTACAATAATTTAGTCGTGTGGAATCCATAGAATACGTCACCAACAAATTGAGCTTATTAAAGAGGAATGTCCAAGCGATACACATGAGGGCGCTGTACAACACATATTCTTATCGTCGTCCCGTGAATGCAATTATACCAAAGTGCTGCGAACAGTTTTAAGGTACGAAAAGTGTCTTAATGAAATTATACAGGACACATTGAAATGCTTTATATCGTCAATATGGTCGGGCAAGGTGACCCTGTGGAATTTGTCGAGATAGATTTATCATAGGTTCGTTTTGTGTCTCCTTAATACCCTATACACAGCAACGTGTGGTACTACTGAGTTTGCGTGTTTTGATAACGGCGAGTGTGTCCCTCAAAGCTATGTTTGCGATTCATTCATTGACTGTACCGATGGAAGCGACGAAGTTGAATGCTCGGGTGAGTAATGTCTTTTTGAATGATATAATGATGCCGTTATTAGATTACGAGGTTGGTAAGATCGGATAGCTATACAGCCGCCTAGCATTATTTCATCCATTTTTAATGATTTTGTTTTAAATTTTATTTGTTCTTTGATTTTGTGAATTTTTTAAATACGATCTTGTTCAAATACATTCTGTATTCAAACGTTGTTAAACGTGCATGAATAACCACTGACACGTTTTGTCCGAATTATGAGATCATATAATCATTTGTCATGGGATATTGCGAAAAAATGTGACCACGTAGGTATTGTCAAATAAAAAATAATGAATTTTAATTAATTTGTGACATACACTTACTATTACATTGTACTTTAATTTGTTATGTAACTATTCTATTACAGTTTCATGTGAACCGAACCACTCTCTTTGCGCCGATGGGAGTTATTGCATAATAAATGAATGGCTTTGCGACGAATATCCGGACTGCATGGATTCTTCAGACGAAAGTGATTGCGGTACAAACCTACCAACAACTACAGACCTTCCAACAGCCGCAGAGACTCCACCGTAATGGGTTAAGCTTTTGAAAGGAAGTTCTTGAATTTTCCCAAGGCACCAAGACAATTTGCCTTATAAAATGATTTAAAGGTGTTTTAAAGAGCCTGAATTAGTAAAAATATTATTAAATTACATCATGTAACAATTCCTTTTCATTTGGTAAATCTCAGCATTTCACGGTTGATAACCATAATGTTCATGATATGTTTCTTTTTTATTGATTTTCTATCAGCATCCAGGGGAAATAATTATAGATTCATAGTTTTGTAAAAATCAAACTGCTAAAGGTTGCAATATATCATATTTTAAAATGAGGCTTACGTGATCTTTATGCGAAATAAAAATAATCAGATTGAATTTGGTCACTCCTGCACAGTAACCTACATTATTATCATGTTTAAATCGGCATTCACGTTACATAAAAATAAAAAAGGTCCGGTTGTGAATTTTCGAAAACCTTTCTTCGTCCTGTCTTCCTACATTCATTTGCTAGGACTTTCTTCTTTTATTTAAGTCAACTACGTTGGGTAACTTTTGCATGTTGACTCATCTACCTTCTACTTTAAAATTAAAAGACCAGTAGCGTACGAATGGCCATTTATGATCATATAGGCGAACCTGTGTACAATCTGCCAAGTGTAATCAAGTTGATGTCATCCTCGTACCCAATTTTTGTCACAAACAAATTAGACTATAAAGGCTAAAATCCCTTTTTACCCGTGTTTAAAAGAGCTGTTACAAAACGAATCATTGGACAAAATGTCATATATTAGGATTTATTAATGTAAAATTCATTCCTTAAATACTTGTTTATTTCGTAATAATAGTGAAGTAATAGTCATGCATGTCATGTGAAGTAAAACCCGCCACTAATTTTGTAGTCACAGCTGATGAGAATGTGAAACAATTTTGCATTATACTTAGAAGGCTAGTTTTTGCTTCTTATATATGTGTTCATTTAATTGTGCACATGAACTCAAATATGATAGCTGTATGCAAATTGTCATATATTCTAAAATGGATTGTTCTTAAATTTGCAGGATACCAAACAAAATTGATCGGGCTTTTTAAAAGAAAACATCGTGTTTGTTACTGGTTAAGCGATTTTAAACAGATTCAATGTAAAAAACAAAACCGGTATATTTTACGTTGATACACACTGTATATATATAGGCTACTAATTAATACTATAACCAATGAGTAGACTTATTGTATTATTCGAACTCCCACCAATTGTAGATACATTGTAGGCAAAGTGCAAGACGAATAACCATAGCAACTATATGGATACATTTTATATGATATTAACCACGCATTTCCTGGTCATTTGATTGGTTGGTTTGTATCACGCGTGGATACACCTACACTATCGATTGAAAATTGTATTTTGTTTGCGGAGCATGTAAAGTAATTAATGATAAAACAAATGACCAGAAAATAATTTTATACAGGAATTATGTGAATAAAATAAATATAAAACCGGCTGGATTTCGTTGGGTGGTACACTAAATGTAACCATTTAATAAAATGCTTCCACACCCATGATCATATTAATTTGGTACCAACCCTCTCAAAGCCGGCTATTATCATTTTTTTCAAAAACAATCACCAATGTAGAATACAACACAACTGCATTTGTAATGTTTGTGCTATTAGAAACTATCTACATCATCAACATAGCACTTTGTATTTACCCAGTCGATAGAAATTAGTAATTAGAACTGTACTAATGTTCCTAGAGCATCTCAAATCCATTGGGTAAGAGATTGAAATTCAATTAATTTAATTAGGTGCTATTTACAATATTCGTGATAATTTGAAAGACCCAAGTCCAAAATCAATAAATTGATCGATATCGCTTAATACAACATTTTTGTCATAAAATCATATCTCATATCATATATCATGTTAATGCTAAGACTATATTGTCAATATTCATTACAATATCACCTTTTTGTCATTTTCTACAATATTTAAAAAAAACCTTTAAATGCCTGTATCTCAAAATAGCAAATATGGATTTAGGTCTTTCTTGCGCTCAAGTCTTCAATTGTAATCCTTAGGTTTTCACATTTGTTTGCGTTCAACATTTTATACAATTTTGGTCATGCATTCGAAGTTAGACCAACTTCAAACAAAAACTTGTAGCACTCTAATCGTATATGATGTTTCATCGTTAACATGATTCATTATTTTGTATCTTGCATATAATACATGTCATATATGCATGGGATTAATATTGTTTTCGCTGGGTATATACACACTCTGATGTTGGCTAATCCAAAATCAATAATCGGTACCAAAAAGCTGAAATACGAGGGTCATTCAATAAGTTCTACCTCCTACCTCATAACTTTGCTGTTATATAAGCCAGTCGTATGAAATATTTCACAATTGTAACTTTGAACCTCAGCTAAAAATTCATAGTAAATTGGTCTGAGGACTGGTTGTACTTTTCTGGAGATGCAGTGAAAACCAGACGTCCATTTAGTGCGACGGAAACGGATAAAAACAGCCAAATGTCTCATAAGTCCTATTCATTTGGCCAATTCTAAGAGACAAAACGTAGGCCTACCTATCGGTCAATTAAAACCGTTCTAAATTACAAATGTCTCTTAAACAGAATATAAACAATAACAGTGACTGATTTCTTGGTGAAAATGTCCTCTAATTAGCCAGAACTAGACCAGAGCAGCTATTAATCTAAACCCTACCCTATAGAGAACCGCTGCAAAAGTCATATTTGCTTTTCATAAGAACTCAGAGATCTTCATTATACTGGACTAAATGGGGGGATTTCAAGTCTCTCGAAGAGATAATATTCTATCACTGAGTACCTGATTGACTATTCTAAAGGTTGTATATAAGGAAAACTCATAAAGTTACTATCATGTTAAGATTTCAAATTCGAGGCTTCACTGTGGCTTGACTTGTAACAACGAAAATGTGACAATAGCAGTATTCCTGTATGCTAAAGGCGTAGCAATACATTCGAGTTGATAGTATACTTTTTAAAAGCCTACAAAGGTTAATATTGCCTACAATCTGATTTATACATGATAATGTATTATATTCAAAAATCATCGATTGTTTTCTATTTTCAGTATTTAAATCGGGCTGTTATATCTAATCATACAATAGGGAGAGAAAACGAAAAAACATGTATTTATCTTTAAGGTAATTTTCCGTGTCCGTTGTCCAAAATCTCTCTCTGGCTTTGATCGCATCATAACAAAAGTGAAACAGGTATCAATTATCATTTACTATCAATGTGTAGCTATGACTCAGAGCTATAATTATGACAAATGTCATGAGGCTGACATTCATATTAGCGATGTTATGGGTGAGGAGGTAGAACTTATTGAATGACCCTCGTATATACAATAAATTAGCAAATTTCTTCTCCATAGTTTGATGCCTCATCCATAAAAATCGAGTTGATAGTTTTGAAGTTATGAGGGTTTAAATGACCACAAATTACGAATACAAAGTTGCACTAAAATAGGGATTATATGGGATATCATTTCTTAGAGAGTGATTACGGGTGCGCAGTGAAAATGTGTGTGTAAGATCCCACACCACTAAATAGGCCCCCTATACTTTTACATGTTAAAAGGGTGTTACAAAACGTCGATTTTCTATCTTATAAAGCGGCTGGATTTTTCAACTTTACATTTTTCTTCAAGTTCATGATATTTGTGATCAATGAACTACAACATTTATGTAGGGTAACCCTGAAAGTTCCGAGAAATAAGCCCCCAATTATGTACAGCTGGCGTATCGCTCTCATTTATCATCAAAAAATTAAGTAATGTTGACAGAACTTGTACAATCAAAATCACACAAAAACCTGTAAAATGTACTAAAAGATCTCCTTTGCAATGTGGTAATAGATATTAGTCCTAAAATCAGGATTATATTCCAACTTTAATAATTTGAGGGCAATAAGTACCTTTCCTGATTACTTATGATTATGATTAGGCAACAGGATGCTCAGATAGAGACAAAAGCCGAGTGTCGTCGGCAAGGACTACAATCATTTAGTGGTCTGGAATCTAAAGACTGCCTGTCGATGCCTGTTACCCAATCATCCAGATACTTCAATGGTTCAGATAGCGCACATTGGACAATACAAATCAATGACATCCCGTAGAAAACCAGTGCAACTTTGTTTTAGTTAGGCGTAGCTATTGAAATCATCATGACATTAAAAGTATTCATTCGATTTTTATGAATAAAGGTATCAAACTACGGAGAAAATATTGAATCATTTAATGTATATCTCAGTTAGTTAGTTTGGATTAGCCAACATCAAAGCACCTGGTCTGGAACTTTTTGTGTTAGGTGTATATGCCGTAAGGGAAATACCCACATGACTGTCGACTCAGGGTGGACGATCATGTGTGTCGCAACTCTATTCATAATATTGTGTGTACTGATCATAACAGTAGTATTGCTTCATTCAGTATGCGTAAGAGGGGTTAAAATCATGTCCTGGCCAGTTCAAGATTTAAGTAAATGAAGACATTGACATCAAAATCGCTCCTCTAATTGCCTATTATTTTGCATATAAAGGGCGCCCGATAGCCAGTCATTCATTCTCTGCCAAAAAATCAGTCGATAAGGATTTTTAAAGGATTTATAAACAAGGCATCTATCACTGGAGTATCAATAAGCAGTAGTAATGTCTATTCAAACAGCTTTAAACAATGGGATTGATACCCAACACCCAAAGAGAACCTGCATATGCCTACTGAACTTTGTTCTCCAAAATGATAAGAAGCTATGTATATATTGCCAAGTCAAGGTGTTTGTCTAGGTTTGATAAACAGATGAATTCCGCTAGCTGATCTACGGATGATGTTATCCATGGGTTGTATTGGATGAGCTTCGTCGTGAGAAAACTCAAAGTTGTGCAAAAGCGTTGCACAGACGATTTTCATCTCGTTCAGGGCAAATTGTTGACCGATACAGTTCCTGTAAAATATTGATGAATATTTATAACTATTTTGCATACAATTTATTTGTTTATATTGTACTATTTGGAAGTCCTTTATTTTTATATTTAAAGAGTGACGACTGACTAATGTTATTGGGGTTCGTCACTGGCCTTAATACACAGTTACGTATGGTGGATGCTTTAAAATGTCGGGTTTTTTTAGAATTATTTTACCAAGTCTGTTAGATTTGATTAATTTGATTAATTAGTAATACTATAACATTATTTGGCTTGTAGCAAAGGAAATACAATATTGTGTTACATACTGACGTAACAGTATACGTCACGATGTAATACTAGTATTCGACGGTTTATGAGAGATAAATAAAACTTGGTCAATATGAGTATTATACTTTTATATATTTTCAAATGAAGCTGAATCAACGGAAATGTGCAAGACATCCATGGCTCTCAGTAAAGATATATGTAGAAATTATGGGTATTCAAGATTCCTAGATCTCTTTTCCTTTCAAAGTCTGTGAAAAGACCTGGTCAGCTCAGCTGATTGAAAGCTAATTGGATAAGACCTGGTCAGCTCAGCTGATTGAAAGCTAATTGGATACGTTTTTGGTTATCCACCTAATTAAGCTACCTCTTAATACTTTAATACTATTGTCAAACTTTAATTATTTAGGGCTAAAATTGAACAAACATTATTTGTACCTGCCCTTTAGCCATTTATTACCCGTTCACTACAAAGCTGATTTCTTACCGTGGTCCTGCTGAAAATGGCACAAACGAATACGGTGGTATTTTCGTCAGGTTTTCGCTTGAAAATCTTTCAGGGTCAAATACTTCTGGATCTTTCCAAACGTAAAAGTTATGATGCAGCCCTGCTATGGCAATCAAGGCGAAGGCCCCTTCAAAACAAATTGTTCTGTACTTTAGTTAACTAGTACCAGGGGCGGATATAGGATTTCTCAATAGGGGGGGGGGGGGGGGGGGGCAAAGCGGGGTGAAAGGGCGGCAGCCCCTTGCGGTAAGGGGGTTGAAGGGGGCTTGGCGATTATTTTACATGTTTTTAACGTTTTCGCCCTGTCAAAAAAGGGGGCGCTCTCTGGAGGCAAAATTTGAACATCTTCAATATGTATTTTTACGTTTTTACACGTTTTTAACGTTTTCGCCCTGTCAAAAAAAGGAGGGGGGGGCGCCGTGTCAAAAAATAGGGGCCGCCCGCCCCCCCCCCCCACCCCCACCTAAATCCGCCCCTGAGTACTAATATTTGGAAACTAATTAAGGGGGGGGGGGGTGGACCCTCAGCATAGCCTCCGTAAAACTGCTGTAACTTCTTCATTATTCATTTAATCTATATAAAAGTATACATTTATTGCAGAAAAGGGTTCAATGAATTCAACCATGATCATGAAATTGACCATTTTGGGTTTGACCATTTTAGGTTCTGCAAAGATAACTCAAAATATATTTTGTCAAATTGTGTCATACTAGTTTTATTATAATCCTATGAAAATCAAATTTTTGGAACTTTTTGGAACTTTTTGGTCTATAATTCCAAAAATAAATAAGATTTTAAAAAAATATTAAAAAGCACCTTAGGGAATTTTATTAGGATTATAATAAAACTAGTGTGAACAAATTTGACAAAATATATTTTGAGTTATCTTTGCAGAACCTAGAATGGGTCAACAAATGTGTTTCTTATAATTTTCTCCAAAATGGTCAATTTGATGATGATGGTTGGATTCATTGAACCCTTTTCTGCAAAAAAAATGTATACTTTTATATAGATTAAATGAATATCGAAGAAGTTACAGCAGTTTTACGGAGGCTATACTTTAGGGTCCACACACCCCTATCGTATGATTTTGTAATAAAATGTATATTGTAGGAAGCAAGCTTTTTATAATCATGGAATCATCAGAATTATAAATAAACTGAAAATTCGTATTCACTACCCCTTTTTGATATTCATGTTTTCTTTCAACTGTGTCAAGTAAGTCAAAAAGAAAATCAAGTCAAATTACAAATATCTCAAAAGCGCGATTCTAAAGTCGTCTGATAATAATGTTTTGATATAAAATCTACACGACAAAATGTTTGTTGACAATCCTTTAGCTGCCATTTCTCTGAATGGTCCAAATGTTTGTTCCTTTGGGAATTTCAAAGATCCGAACTGATCTCTTACCCCCCACCATCATACAGGGAAGAATATTATTTGACATATATGAGTTAAAGCTTTCGGCAGCCGTTTTGAACATTATCGTGACTGATATAATCATTGGAATTTTCTTTCTGTTAACATCCTAGTACATTATGTTTATGACCATCAGAACGTTTGTTTGGAAAAGTTCAGTGATTTGGGTGCAACCGGAGCCCGGGGGGGGGGGGGGGGGGGGTACTTAGTGGATATGAGGTTACGGGGATGTGCCGCCAAATAGGGTCTCATTTTTCATTCTCTGATAAATGGATGACCCCTTTTCAAAGCCAGTTT
The DNA here is from genome assembly GCA_035610835.1 of Ophiura sarsii. Classification (NCBI taxonomy): domain Eukaryota; kingdom Metazoa; phylum Echinodermata; class Ophiuroidea; order Amphilepidida; family Ophiuridae; genus Ophiura; species Ophiura sarsii. The sequence goes on along the minus strand of CM069441.1, from coordinate 115,378,070 downwards.
TTGTAAATGTATGGGTCTAAAATCCTTAATTTGACTGTTTTTCACGGAAATTTGAGCAAGATCTGTCAAATATATAGGAAAATTATGCAAGGGTTTCCGGTAAACATATGGATCCATTTCCAAACGAGAATTGGTAAATGTTTGGATCCATTTTCATTTTGCTGGCACACATTCCTACCAACAAATATATAAGTGCCCCTGAGTATAATTATCTACTGACCTGAAGGCACAACTTTCCCGTCTGGCAATGTTATGTCCTTTGTAAGTCTCCGTACAACATTTGGAACAGGTGGATCCATACGAAGGCTTTCCTTAATACACATGGTCAAATATGGAAGATTGGAGAGTTCATCCCTGTTAAAACATGTAAAAGAAACCCAGTCAATCATTTCGGTGCATCATGTTTTCACGAATGTACATACTTTCTTGAAAACTTAAACTTTGTGTAGGTTGATAAGGCCAATAAAGGAAGGTTAAACAGAGATTGAACTGTGAAAATGAACTTGAATGTTTTTTACATACTACTCATGTGTGTTTTAATAAGCATATCAAAGAAATATAATATTACACACGTACCAGTCGAGCTGATCGCTCCCTTTTGCTTTAAAGTAGCCGTCTATTTCTTCCCGACATTTAGCTTGAAAGTGTGGTCTAACTGCCATATTAAAGAGAAACCAAGACAGTCCACTAGCCGTTGTATCATGGCCCTCAAACATGAATGTATCCACTTCATCTTGAATCTCTTGATCGGTTAGTCCTGAACCGTCTTCGTCCTGAGTTAGACAAAGTTTTCGAGCTTAATAGAAGTCATCTGGATCAGACACTGGCCCAATGCACTACACTCTTAATACACTCTTATCTAAACAAAGACGAAGGAGCCTATAAGCTCTAGATCATTCATGACAATATTTTGCAAGCAAGGCCAACACCTCAATGTGTGCAAGAGGACAATGTTACCAGTCTGATGAAGCTCTCAACTTAGGAATAAAACGGAATGCGTATGTGAATATCATCCACTATACTTGAACTTGTTTCAATTTTTAAAAACAAGGTAGGTCTTATAGTTTAATCAGTTCCAAATTGGCGAGAAATATTAGGTTTTTATCTCTCTGCACGCAAAAGAAATCCAACCGTATGCTCGGGAAGAAATAGACGGCTACTTTAAAGCAGTATTTGGTGCACTCCTGCGTCCTTCTGTCTTAATTCGCTACTGTAATGAGGCTTCGCCAATTTGGAACTGATCAAACTATAGTATGCTCCTATCCCGCTTATCACGTTTTCATTGCGCCCTTACCACGACCCATATGTTCCTACGTTCAAGTATCACGCTCTCACTGCGCTCCCATGACACTGTAACGTTCTTTGTGCGTCCAAGCCGCTGTAATTACGTTCTCAATACGTTTGTGAAGGTTTTTGCGGTTACAAAACTTTAATTTACGTTATCTGGCTGTTTCTACTGGGCAAACCTACCGGTAATTAACGTTAAGTCCCCCCAGTAGAAATACGCTCTATGACAGTTCTGATTCATTATACAGCGCCCTCAAAACGCCGACCTCGGTGCTCTGGCGCTCTAATGTGGGGACCCCTCCCGCCCTCTCTCAACCTAGCAAGTGTCCACTGCGTCTCCAATCGGTTCTTAGAGACCTTAATGCGTTTAGCTTGGCGTTTTGATAATTTTTCAGCGCAATGCATGCGCCGTCCTGATCGTAACAGCATGTGAAAGGGGTTTAGTTACCTTATTTTTAAAAAATTGACAATTTGGACAGTTTTCCGCGCTCTTCCTGCGTATTATACATACGTTGATACTTTTTCAGAGCAAGCAAGCGGAGGTGTGTCAGGGGCATTATGCACGAATGATCGTACTTACTCTAGCGCTTAGTAGAATATCTAGGAAATCAATGTATTTTCGTTGCTTCTCTTGCTTGTTCGAAGGATCTTTCAGTGCGCTCTTTCGTTTTTTGATTACCGAACTTGTGTATGAGTGGACTAGGTTGTTTGCTCGACGCCACTTGAATCCGCTGTAGCTAAGATGGTATATGACGTCAGCATGGTATGGAAAGAAACGAATTCGTTCCATGACGAGGCCAGAGAGCTCGACGACACCTCGGATATAAGGATGCTTTTGGCTTCAAAGAGGGATAAAATCAACCAGCTTGTTTAGCAACCACACAATTATGTGTTTTCAAGACAATTACTTAGTAACTAGCAAATGATCTTATGTCAAATTACAAAATGATTGGATAATGAAATCCTTAATCTTTTATGCAGAGCGTACATACTCATACTCACCAATATTCATCATTACTATTTATATCATCAGAAATCTAACGAAACAAAAAAGTGTATTTAATTATATTGTTCGGTCAAAGTACCCGAATGAGAACACATGTGTTTAAATTGTTAAATCGGCTTGTGCGCGGTGGTATGTATTCGCAGATGATGCACACGAGTACATATTGGTGACCTGCCTTACCCTCACGCTAAGATATTGGTATATTTTGATTTATTTTAAAGATATTGAATGTCTTATCTTCGCATGATAGGCTACAAGAATATATTGCATTGGCTTTAACAATAATTTTAATAAGTAGGCCTATATTTATGTGATTCAGAAATGTACACAACTTACTTGCCCGCCTCTTCTTGACAATTGCTCTCAACACTGAATATGCATTTGAGAAGTCCATCCAGCGCAAGTAGACTAACATCAGTAAACATATCTCTTGAAACTTCATTCTTATCTTGACACAGTTTTCTCCATTTTGACTGAAATATCATAATTTTATAAAATATGAGAACTATTTTGTCGTTTGCGTACAAGTCCTTGCAGAAAGGTTTTCGATAATAATGAAGCACACACAACGCTATGATTTAATTTTTAAATTGAACATATACAATGAATTATACCACCAGATCAGTTGCAGAACCTTGGAAGATTTTAGCGTAAGGACGGAGTACGTCAAAATGAAACCCAGGCGTAAGTAGTCGACGATTTCGCGCCCATTTCCTGCCCGTACTCAGCAGCAATCCGTCGCCTAACCAAGGACGCATCATATCAAATATATAATCTTCTTTAGGTTCTGTAAGCAAAGCAAATGTAACAATTAATATCATCATAAGACAGTACAAAACTGTTATGTGGTCCTGCGCAATAGCTGCTAGGCCTAGTTAACCCTCGTCCTCCTAAGGGGGGGGGGGGGGGGGGGGGGGGGGGGGTGGTACTACCGCTGAGAATTTTCGGAGATTGGGCTAAAACGCAAAGGACAGTGACCTAGGGCGTCTAGGTGATCGCTTTTTCATCCCTTGCGCTCATGTTGACGAAATAAAATTGAGGGTACCACCTTACCCGGGATAGGATAAGCCGTCAAAGCCCGAGGGTAGGGGGTCAAGTGGTTGCCACCTTCCAATTTATTTAAATCGCCATTTTGAAAAATATCTTAATTGTATGGACCTGAATCTCATAGTATATGTTAGAAACCTCATTTCCCGCATTTAAAAGCAAAACACCGGGTGAAATTCCGATATTTGGAACTATTTTGGCAAACATTTCAATGTTGGCCTATATTTCACTGTACAGGCGAATACGGCGGGATTTTGAGGTCGGCCATCTTTAGTGACGTCATGCGTGGGATGTTTCTACTTGTTTTGGTATGTATGGAAATAGGAGACCTCTAGCTACACCATGGTACCCAAATAAGCATACGCTGCATCTCGGTTTGTATTTTTTTAGGGGGTGTGGGTGGTAACCACGGTGTAGTGGTAACCACCCCAACACCCCCCCCCCCCCCCCCACCCCAAAAAATACATGCAATTAGATGGTTGTAAAAAGTTCAAAAGCTTTACAAGTGAATCGGTAAAGTTTTGACATGTATTAAAGTGAAAGTGTAAAATGATGTCTCCTGTGATGAAATCTGTACTGTTTTGAGCACAAATGTGGATACAATTTTAATGTTGCCAACTGTAGCCTTCATCAAAATGCGAATCCCAACCTTGTTTATCTGTATATTTTCAAGAAGAAAAAACACCCCAAAACAATATCAACTTGATCCTTGATCCTACGGTTTAAACGAACAAAAATGGCTCTTTTTGTTGTCACAATTGATCATGGCTTTCAAAGATTGTATGATAGGTGTTAGAATAATCACAATCCCTTCTTGTCGCCAAGGCAGATAGCTTAATCTTTGTAACAACTTACCCAGGTATCTCTACACTACACAGGGCATGTCAGAAGGGTCTATAATAAGCTGCTCAAAAAAGTTCGGATATTTGTTTTCAATCGCCAATTTTTCAAATATTTCGTGATATATATTCACATTGTGTTGCATTTTAAATGCAAAGCTGACGTGTTCGTCTTTCCACCGATACCCCATTCGTAGCAACCACTTGTTTCAGTGCTTAGCCACCTGCTTGTGAATGTGGAGATGTCTCATTCAAAATGCGTCGAAGTCTCGAGTAACAATAAAACTGTCTTGTACTCTGCAGACCAGCGTACCGATATTGCAATGCAGCCTTTCTAAATTTACTGTTTAGACTTACCAGCCGTCGACAAAATAGCTTTTGCTGCCTCAGGATGGTATATCAGTATGACTGGTTGAAGAGGACCGGCCCAAAGTATGGCATATTTAGGGTTAGGTACAATAATTCCCGACATTGCCCATGCCTTTTCTTTCACATCCGATGTCATCTGTAGGGAAAAATGTCCGATAATTCAGACTCTAAATATGTACAATGATACTAAAGTTCTCAACAAGAGAATGTCATACATTTTGTTTATTTTTGTCCAAATAGGCTAGATAGACATTTAATTGTAGCTTTTCGGAACAATTTGGTACCAAACATGCCTCGGAACAACAAAGATAAAACCATTATTAACACCATTTAATAAAAATCCGTGACGTTTCCAAATTCACATTTTCAGCGCACGCAATGCTGTGTGCGGCACTTGAATGACCAGAAATGAAAGAAATATTGATCCCACAGTGGGGGTGTCTGAGCGAGCGGGCTATTTGATTGGGAATAGGTGGTTTTTTCTCCCCTCGTAGTTAGCATGGTTAGTTGATAATGTGACTTTGGAAACGGCACGGATTTTGATTAAATGGTGCTAATCTTGGCTCATATTTGTTTCTTGGTGGCAAGTTTGGTACCAGATTGTGCCTAAAAGATCCATCCAAATGTCTATCTAGATTGCTTGGTCACAAAATAATCGTAAGTAGGGCCTACTCTATGGAACATAAACGAAGTGTATAACTTTTTTGTCTGTTGAGCACTTTACTTTCGTTCGCACGATACCTATAGTTTCGTGGTGATAGGCCCGAAGCCATTACCAAGAGAACATCGTTGAACCATTACCGCTCTGCGCTCTAACCACGCACAATCGTACTCAATTATCTTATGCATGATAAAGACTATTGCACAAAATAAACAGTCGAACTTATTACATTATAATGAATTAGTACATTAATATTATAAATACTATAAAGACCGTCGGATAAATTGGCGTGAATGAAATTAACATAGACTTTTGACAATCATAAATCGGGTTTTAATCTGAAATATTGAGGGGTGCGATTTAGCGTTCCACTTCGCTCGCGCACAACGCAAGGAGCCTCTGCGCGCTTCACAAAACTAAGTACAAAAGAAAACAACATAATCAACCTAAATCCATAAAATATTATAAATAATTGCACATTATACAAGCTAGGAAAACACAACAATTGGTGCTCCACGTCTCTCCTTGCATACTTGCAAATCGATGATTCAAGAGATGCAGACAGAAAAGAGATGTCTACACGACAAGAACCAGGATCGCAGATAGAAAAAGAGACGTGGCTACATAAAAGAACATTATGATATATCAAAACAACATTTCATAAAAACAAGAAAAGGTATTAAGCACCAATCAAATAGGTAGTCTAATTAATGTACATGTACAAGCAACAAGGAGATAAAAACTCATTATATTACACACTTAAAAAACTACATGAGATAGAATATTTGTGAAGAAAAAATGCGACCAGCACAAAACAAATGTATTTAACTCAGGAGAGGAGAGGTTGCAAGCACGTACACTCTCAACGTGGAGCTACAGCATCCCGTTCCCTTGGTAGAATGTGGGCTGGGTTATATTATATTATAAAAAAATAATTAAAAAAACCCAAATGTACACATTAACAGAAGATGCAAAAGTGACCGGCACGAGGAGAGATTATCAGCACTTCACTCTCAGCAAGAAAGCCGGTTTCTTGCTCCCAAGAAGACAAACAATGGGCAGGGTAACACAGAGATACATTGTTAAAACGGAAGATGTTATACAATAGTAAATATACACATTGAAACAAATATAGCACCACTTGTTGAAAAGTGCAAATGTGGCTCGAATTTTGCCACCATGGTGTGATATTAAGAATCATTTTTTTGCGTAAGCTGTCCAACAAAATGTTATGCAATAAAAGGGCCACATTTTAGTTTGTGATGTAATCGATGTAATGTTTTTCAAGGCCAAAGGGAAAATGCATGAAACAAGTTTGGGTATAACGCGATATTGAGAGGCCCAATGATTAATCTCTATAGTTGTAATCCTTGGTAACACATTCAATTCTTCCACGGTAAAAGGTCATCTGGGGTCAAATCTCAAATTTCAAAAGTTGACCGATTGTCCTCAAACATGAAAAAACTCCCTTTTTCGTACGCCCAACGGTTATGGGGTCAAAATAGGTCAAAATAGGTCAAATTTTAAATAAGTTCAAATGACAAAAGCAATATTGCGGAAGTGTTGACCTAGGTCAAATTAAAAAAAATCAACGGTGACCTCTTCGTATATGCTGACTTTATGAGCAACAAAAAAATGGCATGTTTGCATTGTAGCCTATAACGTCTAAATGGAACATTTCTTGCGCCAAATACAGAACATTTTTTCAATGTGTATACGTAGTGAGAACCCTGGAAAGGAGAGGTTACTAGCACTCCACTCACATCAAGAAAGCCGGTTTCTTGCTCCCGAGATTGCAAACAATGGGCAGGGTTAAAAGCAATAATGGAAAAATAACAACAGAATAATATAGAATAACACGGGCAGCAAATTAAGGTGTGTCAAAATGCAACGTGAAGAGATGTGTGAGTTTGGATTTGAAGAATGTCATTCTAAAGATGGGCAGACGCGTAGAGGAAAGGTTTTTGTAGATGGTATTACCTACTTCAAGCGATAAGTAGAGGCGGATCGTAATGCTCTAGATGGTATATAGACTTGGATCATGTCAGTGATATATACTTCGGCGACAATCCATTTAGAGCTTTAAAGACGAGAAGCAAGATCTTATACGCTAATCTCTGTCGTATCGGTAGCCAATGTAGCTTATGCAGCACTGGTGTTATGTGCGCATGTCGAGGTGTGCGAGCAACCAGACGGGCAGCGATGTTCTGAACACGTTGGATTTTGCTGATCTCGCGTTCCGACAGTCCGAAGAGGAGGGAATTGCAAGAATCCAATCTGGATGTAACAAACGCGTGTACCAATCTGATTGTTGCATCTTGGTCTAGGTACTGGCGAATATTACCGATCTTCCTTATCGCGTGGATCACAGTCTTACAAACATGGTTCACTTGTAGAGACATGTTGAGTGAAGGATCCATGATGACTCCAAGGTTGCGGGCTTTCTCTGATGGTTGTACGACGGCATTTCCAATTTTGATTGACGGCAGCCATGGGCTGTGTCTATACGGTGACGAGAAGTAAAGCAGCTTTGTCTTGGTGTCATTTAAATTTTAGTGCGAGTTTATTTTGCTTACACCATGAGCGGATATCAACAATGCAGTTCTCAAGTTTCATCACCGCCTGGTCACGATCTTTAGATGAAAATGTCACATACAGCTGTGTATCATTAGCGTATGCAGTGGTGAAGATACCGAGGGCAGCAATTATGTCAAGTAAAGGAGCACTGAATATCACAAAGGCCAATGGCCCAGCGACGGATCCTTGAGGTACCCCGTACTTCAGCGCGACAGGGTCTGACGTGATGTCCTTAATTGCAACACATTGGGTATGTAGGATGAGAGCCACTGCAATGCCTTTTCCTTGATACCATAGCGAGACGAAAGCCGACACAGCAGTTTATCATGGTCTAACAAATCAAAGGCACCACTGAAATCGAGTAGCACAAGCATGGCTTCCTTTCTTTGGTCGAAAGCTGTGAGGATGCAGGCCCGTAAGAAGGGGGGGGGGGGCGATGGTGGCGATCGCCCCCCCCCCTTTGAAAATCTTCCCCGGAAAATTTGTACACAGATGAAAAAATTTCGCGCGCTACGCGCAATTTTGTTTTCCCAAAATGCAATATTCTTTGCTACAAGCTTGTTTAGAGCCATAATGTACCTCAATCGTGCAAAAAATAGGTGCAAATTCGAAAATTTTCGCGCGCCACGCACGCATATTTGACTCACATTTTTGTTGTTGTTGAAAACGCCCCCCCTTTGAAAAAAGTGTCTTACGGGCCTGGGATGTCGTTCTGAACTTTCAACAGTGCCGTTTATGTGCTATGGTAAGGTCTATACGCAGACTGCAACGGAGTATTGAGATGGTTGTCATGGAGGTATTTCTGTAATTGGTTCACTGCGATTCTCTCGATTACTTTACCTAGAAAAGCCAAGTTGAAGATTGGACGATAGTTGGCTAAAATGTCTCTGTCAAGTGTTGGTTTCTCATAATGGAATTATGCGGGCTTTCTAACGCTGAAGGAAACATTCCAGAGGATAGAGATGAACATAACATAATTTACTGTGCATATTATTTGAGTTCCTCATGAAATTATCCATCAGAACATAATGGTTGTCAGGGGTTACTTTGATGAAATTTACTATATCGGGAAGTGAATGAGCCCGAACGTGTAAGTTCCACATTGTTTAGGGAAAAAATGTATACTTTTGCTATCATTGGTGGAACACCTTGTTTGTTATAGTCATTTATATAAAACCGATGAATTGGGGCAAGTTCACTGTGTAGCAAATAGGGAGAAAGCCAAGGACAATGCAATTGTAATAGTTGTTACAAAATAATTGATACGTTTGTTGAAACAGAGACTTATAGAATGTAAAGCAATCTTTAGAATGAGACCAACATTTATGTACCATACAGGGATGAGGTGTTATAGTAAATTGAACGTAGACATTTTCAATATTCCCCATAGAGTTTTTTCGTTTTCTCTCCATATTACATGATTATATATAACAGCCCGATTTTAATACTGAAAATAAAAAACAATAGATGTTTTCTGAATATAATACTGTATTGTCATGTATAAATTAGATCGTAGGCAATATCAACCGTTGTAGGCTTGAAAATAGTATGATATCAACTCGAATGTAATGCTATGTCTTTAGCAAACTGGAATACAGCTATTGAGTCAAATTTTCGTTGTTACAAGTCAAGCCACAGAGATGTCTCGAGTGTTAAATCTTAACATGACAGTCAATTTATGAGTTTTCCTTAGACAGAACCTTTAGAATAGTCAATCAGGTAGTCAGTGATAGAAAATTTTCTCTTTGAGAGACTTAAAATCTACCCATTAGTTCTGTATAATGGAGATCATATGACTTTTGCAGTGGTTCTCTTAGGGTAGGGTTAAAATCAATGGCTCTCCTGGTCTGGTTTAGGCTAATAAGAGGGTTTTTTCACCACGAAATCAGTCACTTTTATTGTTTATAGTCTGTTCAAGATATATTTATAATTAAGAATGTTTTTTATTAACCAATAGGGACGTTCTGTCTATTAGAATTGACCAAATTGAATAGCATTTAGGATATATTTGGCTGTCTTTTAGCCGTTTCCGTCGTACTAAATGGACGTTTGGTTTTCACTTCATTTCTGGAAAAGTACAAACACTACTCAGACTGATTTACTATGAATTCGTAGCTGGGATTCCATGCTACAATTGTGTAATATTTCATATTACTGACTTATATAATAGCAAAGTTATGAAGTAGGAGGTAGAACTTATTGAATGACCCTCGTAGGTTGGTTGAGGAATCGAACCCGGGATTCCTGCGTGAGAGCTCTAGAGCTTGGCCACTATGCTACACTTGCAAAGTCGTTGATTAAGTTATTTTTAGTATGGAGTTATTCAAGCATCACATTTCTGACGCGTTGCTGATCCCTATACTTCGTTCAAAATTCAAATGATGAAACGATTAACATTTTAAACAATGGGAATGGTTCATTAGGGCACAAGCTTCTTGTGGGTGCTGTTCAATCGCTAATCGCTTCAGTATTACGTACACTAGGGCTTTCCGAACTGAACATAAAACGTTGCAAGTTGTACGGTGGTTCTATGTTAAAAATGGTTACAGTCCGAAATACTATGCGGGAAGATCATCGAGCTAATAGAGAAAAAATGAATGATTCATCACCAAAAATGGCACGGCCTTACCTAAACTTTGTTATCATTACAAACCTTTGGCAGATGTCCAAGTAACCAATGTCTATCCGGAGCCATCGGAAACGCCGACAAAGCCTTCTCCATGATCACCTTATGTCGGATTACCTGAGTTAATTTCACTGCCAACATCACCAGAACCATACTAAACACGGTCACTACGAGAACTCGTAACGACGTATCGACATCTAATCCCGTCGGTAATACCGATTTAAACGTAGAAGCAGTGATAATATCCATTTTGATTATGTTAAGGTTTATTTACTACTAAAGATGTGTTCATTTACAGGCTGTCGCAAGTTTTGCTGAAATATACCGCTTCCCTTTGTAAGGAAGTCCAACCGAAATGGACTTTGATTGCATATTTCAATATGGTAAGTGCGTTAACTCGTATTGGTGTGTGTATATCATATATTTAAATTGTTATCAAAATATAAACATGTACGGATATGAATCAAAATAAATTGTTGCGTTAATACAGTTTATCTCTAATATTTCAATGTCACCGTCCGGTCATATAAAACTTGTTCATCACATGACAAGATTAATGTGTTACTTTTTATATGTGTTGACAGAGATGAAATGTACTATAGTATCGTTGTATATCAAAGTTGATTCTATTCAATATTGTGAAAAGGATTTAAACTCTTTGCCTCGCAATAACCAACATATCCCATCTCTGCAAAAAGTGCACTTCAAGCAAATAAATGGCATTTATCACATTTGTTTATAAGATATAAAATGGATATTCACTCACATTATCTACACATTTTTTTACCTGAAAACATTGTATGGGAGATTGTCCTATCAAGATGGTTGCTACCCCAATATCTTTAATAACGACCCCATAAAACCTTGTAACAATATTTTGTTTGGCTTAACCCTAACTCGACAACCGAGTGAGGAATTGTTCACCGCTGGGGGGGGGGGGGGGGGGATATTTTGGTCAATTTTCCACGTTGAGTTAGGGTTAAGCCAACGAAAATATTGTTACAGTGGCGAACGATTCCCCACTACACCACGGGTGTCAAGGCTAGTTGGCGCAGTATATTGCGCCAACTATATGGGCTGGGTCCATTTTTTCATCGAAAAACTTCCACGCCGGCTGGTACTTACGTGCGCAGTCGTGGTATTTGTGGTATATGGTAGGGTTATATTAACCAAACTTAGAAATAAATTGATTTTTAGCGATTCATTCATTGACTGTGCCGATGGAAGCGACGAAGTTGAATGCTCGGGTGAGTAATGTGTTTTTGAATGATATAATCGGCCGAGTGCTCCAAACTAGCTCAACTTAATAGGGAGGTAAGCTACCTCCCTAGTTACCTCCCTAGTAGTTATGCTCTAACTTTAGCGTAACTAACTAACAACGATGTAATTATTAGAGCATAACTGGCGAGTAACACCAGCATAGTAACTAGCGAGGTAAATATCCACATTAATCAGCATCGTCCCCTTACAAAATTAAATGCCGCATGCGTCAAATGTGTGTACATGTATCAAACAGCAATCATATTGACACGAATGGTGTTCCGTAAAATTATAAAAATGTGTCGTCAGTCGCTACGTCAAGCGTTGATTTAAATAACATGAATAATGCAACACGTACCACGTCCAGTAGGGCAATAAAATCTGTGAATATGACGCCATTTTTTGTGTTCGAAAATGTCAAAGTTTATTACCATTCTTTCAAAAATAAACGCATTTTGTGTGAGAGTAACGTACAAAATGGTATAAAATGGCAAAAATGTCACGATCAAAATCCGTTCGTTTTAAATAAATGGATCAATGGTTAAATAATATAACTATCACAATTCTAGCGTCAAATATCTGTGGCGTGCTACTGTGATCCTGGCTTTTATAAACGTAAATCACGGGTTCGATTCCCGTGTTTCCCATTTTTTTCTCTTCTTTTTTTCTTCTTCAAAAAATGATGGTGACTTTAATGAAATCATTTATGTCAATTTCTATGAACTACCGTATGGGATGGACATTAATCAATCGATATATTAAATATGTATATGCCTATGTATTATTATTTTGTATTCATCTCTTTATTTACTTGATTAATAATATTCATTCAATATAGGCATATTTATTTATGAATTCGTTTATTTATTTGATTTCATGTTATTTAATTAATTAATTTATTAATTAACTAAATAATTATTGGTTGATTGATTGATTGATTGATTGATTGATTGGATGCTTGATTGTTTGAACTAATTTTAACAACAGTGTATGCATGATTGTGGATAGTTTTAAACTATTTTATAATAAATTGGTCTTATATGTATCCTTGAGTATAATTATTATGCACAAGTTGATAATAAATTGCATGATCAAATTCTCCCACTGATCATCATATCTATGTAATCGTCCATCGGGCAATAAGAAATTGTCGTTTAGTTACAGCATAATCTGTTATGCTCCAACTTACTCTTGGGTCCGGTGAGGTATAAGGTGTAGCGTAAATTACCCGCCAGTTACTAGCCTAGTAGCTTACCCCGATTTGGTGCACTCACAATTTTGGGTTACGCCTCAGTTACTAGCGAGGTAGCGCTATTCTTCAGCTACTCGCCATTGGTGCCCTCGGCCGCATACAATGTTGCCTATCATTATTTAATCTATTTGTAATGATTTTATTTTAAATTTTCGTATTTCATTTGTTCTTTGTTTTTGTGAATTTTTAAAATACGATCTTGTTCAAATACATTCTGTATTTAAACGATGTTGAACGTGCATGAATAACCACTGACACGTTTTGTCCGAATTATGAGATCATATAATTATTTGTCAAATGGGATATTGCGAAAAAAATGTGACCACGTAGGTATTATCAAATAAAAAATAATTACTTTTGACATACAATAACTATTACATTGTACTTTAATTTTCTATATAACTATTCTATAATACAGTGTCATGTGAACCGAACCACTCTCTATGCGGCGACGGGATTTATTGCATAATAAACGAATGATTTTGTGACGGTTATCCGGACTGTGTGGATTTTTTAGACGAGAATTATTGCGGTACAGACCTTCCAACAACTACAGACCTTCCATCAACCGCAGACACTCCACCGTAATGGGTTAAGTTTTTGAAAGGAATGTCTTGAATTTCCCTAAGGCACCAAGACAATTTGCCTTATACAATTATTTAAAGGTGTTCTAAAGAGCCTGAATTAGTCAAAAATATTAATAAATTACATCATGTAACAATTCCTTTTCATTTGATAAATCTCAGCATTTCACGGTTGATAACCATAACGTTCATGATATGTTTCTTTTTATTGATCTTCTATCAGCATTCAGGGAAAATAATTATAGATTCATAGTTTTGTAAAAATCAAACTGCTAAAGGTTGCAAGATATCATATTTTCAAATGAGGCTTACGTGATCTTTATGCGAAATAAAAATAATCAGATTGAATTTGGTCACTCCTGCACAGTGACCTACATGTACATTATTATCATGTTTAAATCGGCATTCACGTTACATAAAAATAAAGGTCGGGTGGTGAATTTTCGAAAAACCTTTCTTCGTCCTGTCTTCCTACATTCATTTGCTAGGACTTTCTTCTTTTTTTTAAGTCAACTACGTTGGGTAACTTTTGCATGTTGACTCATCTACCTTCTACTTTAAAATTAAAAGACCAGTAGCGTACGAATGGCAATTAAGGATCATATAGGCGAACCTGTGTACAATCTGCCAAGTGTAATCAAGTTGATGTCATCCTCGTATCCAATTTTTTTCACAAAACAATTAGACTATAAAGGCTAAAATCCTTTTTTACCCGTGTTTAAAAGGGCTGTTACAAAACGAATCATTGGACAAAATGTCATATATTAGGATTTATTAATGCAAAAATCATTCCTTAAGTACTTATTTATTTCGTAATAATAGCGAAGTAATAGTCATGCATGTCATGTGAAGTAAAACCCGCCACTAATTTTGTAGTCACAGCTGATGAGAATATGAAACAATTTTGCATTATATACTGCAATAAGGTTGCTTAAATATTTACTCAACATTTTACACAACGTTGTTGAACCGCTTAACAGTTGCGTAAAATGTACCCAACATGTTTTCACCAACAGTTGAACAATTCCAGTTACTCAGCAGTTGCACAATTTTACAGTTGGGTATTATTAATTAACCATTTGTTGGGCATTTTGTGACTGTTGCTTAATTTGTGAATTGTTTTCATTATATATTGTGCATTTTTGTATAGCAACTGTTGCTTAATTTATCAAATATGGCCATATGTTGGGTATTTTATTTGTGTCAAGTTTTTATTATATATTGAGCATTTTTGTTTAGCAACACGCGGTAGGCAAAATAATGTGAATTCTGGGCGATGCAGCAGAGCTACATACATCACTTCCGCCCGGTAGTGAACCGGTAACTTGTAATGGGAATTCTAGGCGATGCAGCAGAGCTACATACACTATTCCCGTTCGGTAGTGAATCTGTAATTTATTTTAACATGTTATTAAACTATAGGCCTATACATGATATCTGACATCTCTTATCAATGGTGTTTTTACTGTGAACGTTTGCCAAACGTAGTCTTGCTATCTGGGTATGAAGGTATAAATAGTCCATATTATATAATACATAAACATATTTATGTGATTCTTTTGGTGCAAAATAGATCACATGACATGAACTATTCAGTATATGTCCATGTCGTGTATTTTTTGGCTATAAAAATCGACTATTCAATATTCATCGGTAGTGACGTCGCTATACCACCGTTGAAATGATATTCATAAACAAATATATGTCAAACAAGGATGGCAATTTTAAACTATTTGTCAGTGTATTCCGTTTTGGATGCCAAGACAGAATAAATCTAATTGTGGTCCTGCGCTGCAAAATATTGCTTAAATATTGCTTAAATATTTACTCAACATTTTACACAACGTTGTTCAAGTATGCAACCGCTCAACTGTTAAGTAAAATTTGCCCAACACCGTTTTCACCAACAGTTGATCAATTCTAGTTAATCAAAAGTTAGGCAATTATATTCACTCAACAGTTGTTCAAGTATGCAACAGCTCACGAAATTGGCTTTTTTGGACAACAGTTGCCTAAAATTCACATGTGCGTAACTTGCATCAACTGTTGCGTGATTGTCCTCAATGCTCATACAACAGTTGCAAAGTGGAATATTTTAGCAACAGAAACAGTTTCCACCAACATTTTAAGGACATTGTTTTCGACGAATTGCTCAACGCTGGGGATTTTTTACTTTTATACAACGCCTAACTTTCTACATATATTGAATGAATTTTAATCAACACGTCAACCAACGGATGATAAAAGTACTTTTAGCAACGTATTTTAAGCAACCTTTTGCAGTGTACTTAAAAGGCTAGTTTTTGCTTCTTATGTGTTCATTTAATTGTGCACATGAACTAAAATATGATAGCTGTATGCAAATTGTCATATATTCTAAAATGGATTGTTCTTAAATTTGCAGGATACCAAACAAAATTGATCGGGCTTTTTTAAAAGAAGACATCGTGTTTGTTACTGGTTAAGCGATTTTAAACAGATTCAATGTAAAAAACAAAACCGGTATATTTTACGTTGATACACACTGTATATATATAGGCTACTAATTAATACTATAACCAATGAGTAGACTTATTGTATTATTCGAACTCCCACCAATTGTAGATACATTGTAGGCAAAGTGCAAGACGAATAACCACTAGCTTGACTAGCTTTAGGTAAGTCAAGCTGGCTGGACTATAGCTTTAGGTTTGTCAAGGCACTGTGATAAAATATCAATGGCGGCATGCAGATTAGACGTACTTCATCGCCGGTCCGGTTTTGCTAGCCAATCCAGACGTAATTTGCCGTAGTTATTTCATTGTGTGGATATTGTGTACATCATAGTGTTTGTAAACATCTGTAAACTATTTTATGCTACATTTTGTTTGGAATAACGACTCAGAGTAGGAAATAACTAACTGTAAAGAACGACGGTAGCGCGGGCATCTCGAACTCTAACATGGTCAATACGAGAGCTATTGAACAGACGGCAGGGCAATCACCCGTGGCGAAACCAAGTACTGCTACGCAACGTGAACAATTTAAGTCAGGCGGGATCTACTAAAGTGCTCAACACAAGCAAGTCGTACACTTTGTTTAGGTCATTTAAAGTAACTTTCAAATATTTGTTTACCAAACAAGCTAATTAGACATTTGCATGAATCTTTTCGGCACATTTTGATACCAAGCATAACACCTAACAACAAAGATAAACTATGATTAGCACCATTTATAGAAAATTAGTCACTTTTCAAAAGTCACATTTTCAATACACTTACGCGGAAGAAAACACCAATTGTTAACAAGCACATACGCCGTATCAGTCCCTTGTTGATCGCTGCGCATTTCCCCTCAATGGGCGGGCTAATTCAAATTCAAAGTGTCATGCATGGGTGAGGGATATGAATGTAAAGGGATTTTTATGTAATGGAGAAACGGCTGCACTGTGTGATCGATTGCCCGCCGGTCAATCCTGGTTTTCATTCATTCATTCATTCATAAGATCTATTTACACAATCCAACAACATACAGATATAACAATATAACAAAATATAACATCAAGAAAACGATTTATATTCAGGAATGGTATGATATCATGAAAGAGATAAACCTAGACGATATATAGTGAAAAGAATGATACAAAGGATAAGCTAATAATATATGTAAAATATCAGGCGATGAGAGTGGTCCAGAGAGGTGATGTTGGAAAGTGTGCGGAGAAGCCAATAACCCTAACACTACCATATACCCCAAAATACCACGACTGGGCACGTTGGTACCACCCGGCGTGGAAGTTTTTTGATGAAAAAATGCACCCAATACATACAGTCTGGGCAATACACTGCCCAGAACTGTGCTTGACAGCCGTGGTGAAGTGTGGAATCCCTCGCCTCTGGTGCGAGAGGTCCCTGGATCAAATCCCGGGGGATCGGGGGGATATTTTGGTCGATTTTCCGCGTTGAAGAAAAAATTCTGAAAAAAGGGGGGGGGTAGAGTTAGGGTTAACAAGCAATTTTTTGAATTTTTTTTTTCTTCAAAATTTTTCTAAGTTTTGTTAATATATTGCCCTAACACTACCATATACCCCAAAATACCACGACTGGGCACGTTGGTACCACCCGGCGTGGAAGTTTTTTGATGAAAAAATGTACCCAATACATACAGTCTGGGCAATACACTGCCCAGAACTGTGCTTGACAGCCGTGGTGAAGTGTGGAATCCCTCGCCTCTGGTGCGAGAGGTCCCTGGATCAAATCCCGGTGGGGGGGGGGGGGGGGGGGGGGGGGGGGGGGGTCGGGGGGATATTTTGGTCGATTTTCCGTGTTAAAGAAAAATTCTGAAAAAAAGTGGGGGGTAGAGTTTGGGTTAAGCCTGGAAGGCTTTAAGTTTGGCTCCACCGCTGTGAATATCAAGAATTAAAAAACAACGTATATACTACTACTAAAGGAGGTTGTTATGATAAGTAGGGAGATGGTTTAATGAAGTGAAAAGAGTACAATGACAGTGGGCCGGAAATGTAGGTAACGACATAACAAAATATGAACAAATGTGAAACAAACAAACTCAGAGATACTCAGAGGTCAATTTCTTTTTATAACTATTTTTGAAGCGGTTATAACAGTGTCACACACGCGTAGTGTATTGAAAATGTAACTTTTGAAAATTGACTAATTTTCCTTAAATGGCGCTAATCATGCTTTATCTTTGTTGCCATATGTTATGTTTGGTATCAAAATGTGCCTAAAAGATTCATCAAAATATCTATTTAGCCTGTTTGGTAAAAACATAATCGAAAGTTTCTTTAAATGACCTAAACAAAGTATACGAATTTCTTTTGTTGAGCACTTTATATGGTTTGAGCTGGACTAACCTTACGTTAGTCGAGCCAAGCCGGACTAACCTTACGTTAGTCAAGCCAGCTTGACTTACCTTACCTTAGTCAGAATGGACACCATCTGGACTAACTTAAAGCTAGTCGAGCGACTAGCCTAAACTAGTCTAGCTTAGGACGGACTAACATCAAGCTAGTCGAGCTTAAAGCTAGTTCAGCAGTGCTGGACTAGGCTAAAGCTAGTCAAAATGGACACCATCTGGACTAGCTTTAAGTAAGTCAGGCGACCTGTTTAGGTTTTCAGTGCATGTGATACCTGCCCTTTAGCCATTTATGACCCGTTCACTACAAAGCTGATTTCTTACCGTGGTCCTGCTGAAAATGGCACAAACGAATACGGTAGTATTTTCTTCAGGTTTTCGCTTGAAAATCTTTCAGGGTCAAATACTCCTGGATCTTTCCAAACGTTAAAGTTATGATGCAGCCCTGCTATGGCAATCAAGGCGAAGGCCCCTTCAAAACAAATTGTTCTGTATACTTTAGTTAACTAGTACTAGTATTTGGGAACTATCGTATGTGATAAGTATGATGTTGTAATAAAATGTATATTGAAAGTTATGATGCAGCCCTGCCATGGCAATCAAGGCGAAGGCCCCTTCAAAACAAATTGTTCTGTATACTTTAGTTAACTAGTACTAGTATTTGGGAACTATCGTATGTGATAAGTATGATGTTGTAATAAAATGTATATTGAAAGTTATGATGCAGCCCTGCTATGGCAATCAAGGCGAAGGCCCCTTCAAAACAAATTGTTCTGTACTTTAGTTAACTAGTATTTGGGAATTAATTAAATCGTATGTGATAATTATGATATTGTAATCAAATGTATATTATAGGAAGCAAGCTTTTTATAATCATGGAATCGTCAGAATTATAAGTAAACTGAAAATTCTTATTCACTACCCCTGTTTAATATTCATGTTTTCTTTCAACTGTGTCAAGTATTAGTAAAACAAAATCAAGTCAAATAACAAATATCTCAAAAGCGCGATTCTAAAGCCGTCTGATATTAATGTTTTTTTAAATAAAATCTGCACGACAAAATGTTTGTTGGCAATCCTTTAGCTAACATTTCTCTGAATGGTCCATTACAAATCGTCGCTGTTCTGACATACCGGCACATCTCTTTACTTATTTCTGTTGTGATGTGCCGGTATGTCAGAACAGCGACGAAATATTTGTTCCTTTGGGAATTTCAAAGATCCAAACTGATCTCTTTACCCCACCGTCATACAGGAAAGAAGGTTGACATAAATCTGTCAAAACTTTCGGCAGCCGTTTTGAACATTATCGTGACTGGTAAGCATTGGCATTTTCTTTCTGTTAACATCCTAGAACATACGTTTTTGACCCTAAGATAAACGTAAACATTAAAAACGTTGGTATGGAAAAGTTCAGTGATTTGGGTGAACCCAGAGCCCGGGGGGGGGGGGGGGGGGGGGGTATTTAGTGGATATGAGGTTGCGGAGATGTGCCGCCAATAAGGGTCCGCTTTTCATCCTCTGATATTATTTTTCTTCTTTATGTTTGGGTGTTTTTCCTATTCCTGTCCCACGCCACTTTCATTGGCTTTTTTACTAGCCCAATTGTGTTTACTTGTATTTTTGATTATTTTCTGAGTTGCAGTGAACCAATTGCATGATTGGCCCATCAGAGCTCTCTGTTGAGAGTTACCCGTTTGATTTGTAATCACTCAGTTCATTAACTTTGTTAATGTCTGTTGGGCTATTGTTCACATTTGCTCTTTATATACAACAAAAAAACAAAAAAACATTTTTGGTAAATTGTTGGGTCTACACTCTCAGAACAGGTATTAAAAAAACATGGGTTAAAAGAATGTTGGTTAAAAAGTATACTACATTGGTTAAAAATGAAGCGTTGGTTAAAAATTACTTTTAATACTGCGTTGGTTAAAGAGTAAAATTATAATTCATTTTTAGTTTATTCAACGTTGGTTAAGGCATCATAATTTTAACCAACAATAGGTCATAACACGATTCCCGCCAAAGAATTTCAATGGCGTGAAAATATTTTGCGCACATTATTTAGACCACATAAGAATTTGTATATGCACAATCAATCGTGTTAGGCCGCCCTTATACATTATGCCCGATATTGGCCTTGGTTCAAGGCGACTCTATCCTCCCCAACTTCTATCCTACCACCCTCCCTACCCCTTCCCACCACACCACAACACCCCACCCCTCCCCCATCCAACCACACCCCATTCCACCTCACCTTACCAACAACAACCAACACACAGGCAACCAACTGATAGCTCTACTCTACACACAGACAGCAGCGGACGAGGGGCGGAAATAACACGATTGATTTCATATACGAATTCTGACGTGGTCTAAAAATTGCGGCCGTTTTCACAAGTTATCGCTTACCGGCCTTTTGGCTAGGATCGTGTGCCTTGTCCTTTGCCTTGTCCTGTTCCTTACCCTTTGCCAAAGTTGGTCCTGGTTTTGGGGTTGCCGCCAATATTGAAAGCCAATAATGGGCCGATGAAACATCAATATTGTAATGTTGTGTGGGTTAAAGTTTAGCGAAAAAAATAAATGTTTAACCAACATTTTTTAACCAACTGCTGTTGGTTAAAACATATTAACCAACAAATGATTCAACATTGTAACCAACCCTAGGTTAAAGTTTAACCAACCACTGTTGGTTAAAACATATTAACCAACAAATGATTAAAAATTGTAACCAACCACAGGTTAAAGTTTAACCAACAGCTGTTGGTTACGGTTTTAACCAACCAATTGTGTGGTTCACCTGGTAACCTCCCGTTGGTTAAAATTTTAACCAACATGGTTAAAGATTTTAACCTTTGTTCTGAGAGTGTAAAATCCTTATTTTTTGCGGTTTTTCACGGACATTTTACCAAGATCTTTCAAATACATATAGGAAAATTATGGGTTTCCGGTAAACATATGGGTCCATTTCAACCCGAGAATTCGTAAATGTTTGGGTCCATTTTCATTTTGCTTGCGGCACATCCCTACCAAAATAGATATGAGTACCCTACTCCCCTCACCCCCGAGATCCATCTAAAACAGTAAGAAAACATACGGCAACATCGATACAATTATCTATACTGACCTGAAGGCACAACTTTCCCGTCTGGCAATGTAATATCCTTTGTAAGTCTCCGTACAACATTTGGAACAGGTGGATCCATACGAAGGCTTTCCTTAATACACATGGTCAAATATGGAAGATTTGAGAGCTCATCCCTGTTAAAACATGTAAAAGAAACCCAACCAATCATTGCGGTGTAACATGTTTTCACGAATATACATACCTTCTTGCAAAAAGAGCAATTTGGCCTGATTTGGCAATAATGTTTCCAGATTCGGAAACATATTACAGGTTGCCATATTTGGAAATTTGCCCTGACTGATAAAGGAAGGTTAAACAAAGATTGATCAGAGATAGAACTCGAACTTAAAATTGTTTACATACTACTTATGCATGTTATGTGTGTTTTATGCATATCAAAGAACACACGTACCAGTCGAGCTGATCGCTCCCTTTTGCTTTAAAGTAGCCGTCTATTTCTTCCCGACATTTAGCTTGAAAGTGTGGTCTAACTGCCATATTAAAGAGAAACCAAGACAGTCCACTAGCAGTTGTATCATGGCCCTCAAACATGAACGTATCCACTTCATCTTGAATCTCTTGATCGGTTAGTCCTGAACCGTCTTCGTCCTGAGTAAGACAAGGTTTTCAAGCTTAATGGAAGTCATCTGGATCAGACACTGGCGGGGCATACACTCTTATCTAAACAAAGACGAAGGAGCCTATAAGCTCCAGATCATTCATAACAATATTTCGCAAGCAAGGCCAACACCGCAATTTGTGCAAGCAGTGTAGAAGAGGACAATGTTACCAGTCTGATGAAGCTCTCAACTTAGGAATAAAACGTAATACGTCATGTAATTAATATCGTCCACTATACTTGACCATTTTCAATAAAAATCTCCAATCGCATATTTTGTCAATTTCTAAAAACAAGGTAGCTCTTATAGTTTTATCAGTTCCAAATTGGCGAAAAATATTCGGTTTTTATCTCTCTGCACGCAAAAGTAAGCCAAGCGCACGCGCGCGATTATGGCTAAACACGCAGTATTTGGCGCGCGAAAACGTCACGCATATGATGCACAGTGCGATTGTTGTAACCTCGCTGGATTGTTGCCTTCATGTGCGCCTGCGTCCTTCTGTATTCATTCGCTGCTGTACTGAGGCTTCGCCAATTTGGAACTGATCAAATTATAGTATGCTCCTATCCCGCTTATCACGTTTTCATTGCGCCCTTACCACGACCCATTATGTTCCTACGTTCAAGTCGCACGCTCTCACTGCGCTTCCATGACGCTGTAGCGTTCTTCGTGCGTCCAAGTCGCTGTCATTAAGTTCTCAATACGTTTGCAAAACCATGATAATGTTCTCTGCGTGTGTGCGGAGATGGGCTGATTGCACATAAGGTCATTAGCTCAAATAATCCTCGCCAGAAGAAGACATGCATGCATGTAGTACAATACCAATCACCTAGCATGCCTAGTACATGAAAAACTGATATTAATCCCAGTGATTGGTATTTTACTCCATCCATGCATGTATTCTTCTAGAGGATGATTTGAACTAATGACACTCCGTGCAATCACACTGGTTTCGGGGCTTGACGTGTGAACAACATTGAACAACGTGAGGGTAAAATGCAATGGCATGGCTTCAGCACCCAAAAGCAGAGGGAGGCAAATAAGTAGGCAGTCTGCTGCACCCCACTTTAAACAGAGGACAATATTTATTTCTCGCTGCGACCTCAACATAGCTTGTTGTATCTTTGTTATCTATGAGCGTGTTTCTACTGGGGCACTGCAAAGTTAACGGTAAGTTTTAACGGTAAGATTTAACGGTAAGTTTTTAATCCCCCTATTTCTACTCGCGAAAAGTTACCACTAAGTTTATCGATCCTAGTCGATGGGCCACGACATTTTACCTTTTGTTATACCAAACAATGCCGCCCCACCTAAAAAAGACTGCCTCACAATGCGTAGAATCCAGCGTGACACGGGTCATAGAACTGAACGTTAAGATTAAACAGGTGGCTGTTTCTACTGGGAAAGTTACCGTTACGACCGGTAACAAACCTGGTTTGTGAAGGTTTTTGCGGTTACAAAACTTACCGTTAATTTACGTTATTTGGCCGTTTCTACTGGGCAAGCTTACCGGTAATTAACGTTAAGTTCCCCAGTAGAAACTCGCTCTATGACAGTATTGAGCCAATATACAGCGCCCACAGAGGCGCTCTAATGTGGGGACCCTCTCCCGCACTCTCTCAACCTAGCAAGTGCCCACTGCGTCTCCAATTTCTTATAGAGACCTTATTGCGTTTAGCTTGGCGTTTTGATAAAAAAAATTCAGTGCAATGCATGCGCCGGCCTGATCGCAACAGCATGTGAAAGGGGTTTAGCTATTTTGTTTGTTCTTTTTCCGCGCTCTTCTTGGGTATTATTCATATGTTGATACTTTTCAGCCGCTTGCCTGATCGCCGTAGGTGTGAAAGGGGCATTACGCACGAATGATCGTACTTACCCTTGCGCTTAGTAGAATATCTAGGAAATCAATATATTTTCGTTGCTTCTCTTGCTTGATCGAAGGATCTTTCAGTGCGCTCTTTCGTGTTTGGATTACCGAACTGGTGAATGAGTGGACTAGGTTGTTTGCTCGACGCCACTTGTATCCGCTGTAGCTAAGATGGTATATGATATCAGCATGGTATGGAAAGAAACGAATTCGTTCCATGACGAGGCCAGAGAGCTCGACGACACCTCGGATATAAGGATGCTTTTGGCTACGAAGAAGGATAAAATCAACTAGCTTGTTTTAATAGCAACCACACAATTATATAATGTGTTTTCAAGACAATTACTCACAGTAACTATAGCAATGATCTTATGTCAAATTACAAAATGATTGGATGATGAAATCCTTAATCCTTTATGCAGAGCGTACATTCTCATAATCACCAATATTTATCATTACTATTTATATCATCAGAAATCGAACGATACAAATGTGTATTGAAATATATTGTTCGGTCAAAGTACCCGAATGCGAACACATTTGTTTAAATTGTTCAATCGGCTTGTGCGCTGTGGTATATGTACATGTATTCGCAGATGATGCAGACACGAGCATGTTGGTGACCCGCCTTACACTCACGCTAAGATATTGGTATATTTTGATTTATTTTACAAATATTGAATGTCTTATCTTCGCATGGTAGGCTACAAGAATATACTGCATTGGCTTTAACAATAATTTTAATAAGTAGGCCTATATCTATGTGATTCAGAAATGTACACAACTTACTTGCCCGCCTCTTCTTGACAATTGCTCTCAACACTGAATATGCATTTGAGAAGTCCATCCAGCGCAAGTAGACTAACATCAGTAAACATATCTCTTGAAACTTCATTCTTATCTTGACACAGCTTTCTCCATTTTGACTGAAATATCATAATTTTATAAAATATAAGAACTACTTTGTCGTTTGCGTACAAGTCCTGACAGACAGGTTTTCGATAATAATGAAGCACACACATCGCTTTGATTTTAATTTTTAAATTGAACATATACAATGAATTATACCACCAGATTATTAGCAGAATCCTGGAAGATTTTAGCGTAAGGACGGAGTACGTCAAAATGAAACCCAGGCGTAAGTAGTCGACGATTTCGCGCCCATTTCTTGCCCGTACTCAGCAGCAATCCGTCGCCCAACCAAGGACGCATCATATCAAATATATAATCTTCTTTAGGTTCTGTAAGCAAAGCAAATGTAACAATTAATATCATCATAAGACAGTGCAAAACTCTTATGTGGTCCTGCGCAATAGCTGCTAGGCCTAATTAACCCTCGTCCTCCTAAGAGGGGGGTGGGGGTACCACCGCCCCACCCCTAAGAATATTTTTGCGCTAAAACGCAAAGGACATTGACATAAGGCGTCTAGGTGATCGCTTTTTCATCCCTTGCGCTCATGTTGACGAAATAAAATTGAGGGTACCACCTTACCCGGGATAGGATAAGCCGTCAAAATCCGAGGGTAGGGGGTCGGGTGGTTGCCCCCTTCCAATTTTTTTAAAATCGTCATTTTGAAAAACATCTTAATTGTATAGACCTGAATCTTATAGTATATGTCAGAAACCTCATTTCCCTCACTTATAAGCAAAACACCGGTTGAAATTCCGATATTTGGAACTATTTTGGCAATCATTTCACTATTGGCCTATATTTCACTGTATACAGACGAATACGGCGGGATTTTGATTTTGAGGTCGGCCATGTTTAGTGACATCATGCGTGGGATGTTTCTACTTATTTGTGTATGTATGGAAATAGGAGACTTCTAGCAACATCATGGTACCCCAATAACCATACTCTGCATCTAGGTTTGTATTTTTTAGGGGGTGGGGGTGGTTACCACGGTGGAGGTGGTACCCCCCCCCCCAAAAAAAAAACCTCTCAGGAGGTCGAGGGTTAAAAAGCATGGAATTAACGCCATTTTCAATACATGCAATTAGATGGTTGTAAAAAGTTCAAAAGGTTTACAAGTGAATCGGTAAAGTTTTGACATGTAAGTGAAGTGTAAAATGATGTCTCCTGTAATAAAATCTACACTGTTTTGAGCACAAATGTGGATACAGTTTATATGTTGCTAACTGGTAGCCTTCATTAAAATGCGAATCCCAACCTTGATTATCTGTATTTATTCAAGAAGAAAAACACGCCAAAACAATATCAACTTGATCCTTGATAAAACTAACAAAAATGGCTCTTTTTGTTGTCACAATTGATCATGGCTTTCAAAGAGTGTATTATAGGTGTTAGAACAATCACGATCCCTTCTTGTCGCAAAGGCAGATAACTTAATTCTTGCCCATGTATCTCTACACTACACAGGGCATGTTAGAATGTTCTATAATAAACTGCTAAAAAAAAGTTCGGATATTTGTTTTCAATCGCCAATTTTTCAAATATTTCGTGATATATATTCACATTGTGTTTCATTCAAATGCAAAGCTGACGTGTTCGTCTTTCAACCGATACCACATTCATAGCAACCACTTGTTTTAGTGCTTAGCCACCTGCACATGATTGTGGAGATGTCTCATTCAAAATGCATCGAACGGTTTCGAGTAACAATTAAACTGTCTTGTACTCTGGAGACCAGCGTACCGATATTGCAATGCAGCCTTTCCAACTTTACTGTTGAGACTTACCAGCCGACGACAACATAGCTTTTGCTGCCTCCGGATGGAATACCAGTATGACTGGTTGAAAAGGACCGATCCAAAGAATGGCATATTTAGGGTTGGGTACAATCATTCCCAACATTGCCCATGTCTTTTCTTTGACATCCGATGTCATCTGGAGAGGAAAAATCATTGATCAATCAGACTCTATAAGTAATACAATGACTTTTCTACGATACCATATAGTTTCGTGGTGATAGGCCCGAAGCCAGTACCAAGAGAACATATAGAGCGTGTTTCTGCTGGGGAAGAAACCGCTAATAAACGCTAAGTTTGCCCAGTAGAAACAGGCAGAACCCGGCAGTAATCGGTATTTTTGGTAATCCCAAAAACCTTCACAAACCAGGTTTGGAACCGGCAATAATCGGCAATAAACCACAGAAAGGCGATTCTTAGCGGTTTGCGCCGTGAACCGTGTCACGCTGGGTTTTACACATTATTATTGTGAAGCAATCTTTTTCAGGCGCGGTGGCATTGTTTGGTATTACAAAAGGTCAAAATGTCGTGGCCCATCGACTAGGATCGATAAACTTAGCGGTAACTTTTCGCGAGTAGAAACAGGGGGGATTAAAAACTGACCGATTGAAACTTAGCGTTTATTAGCGTTTACTTTTTGCAGTGCCCCAGCAGAAACACGCTCATAGTTGGACCATCAACGCTCTAACCATGTATGATTTTGTATAATACCGCACAATTATATTCAATTATTATCTTAAATGCTTTTATGCATGATAAAGACTATTGCACTGAATGAACAGTCTAAGTTACATCTTAGGCCTATTGGTTCATTAAAGGTACTAGGTGCTCATATTTCTCCGAATTCAACAAATAAGTATGATGTTGTACTTTGTATTCTGTGCACTGATATGTTTTTCTGGAAGGATTCGTCCAATAACACATCAATCTACTTGTAGCCTATACTTTTAAAATCAGTTTGAAATTGGCTAGCCTCCCTACAGCAGCGAATTAATACAGCGTTGGCGCCCAGGTTTTCAGAAAGAAGACACACTTGTTTCAGGATATGGAAATTTGGTAAACATGCATCACGGTTTATATAATGAATTGGACGTCATACTCTGATTCAATTGAATGAAGAATAAATAAGCCAGGTGCGATTCCCCTTTGCAGTCCGTTGTGCATGGCTACATGGATAACTTCTATTGTCAATTCTGAACTGACTGTTAGGGCTATATGTTTTGAACTCGCCACCCTTCGCGTTGCGTTTCCCGATTGTTACATTTTACACCATCTAAGATTCGAATAAGCGTATCGCAATAACTACATGCTCTATCCCCATGAAAAGAATATAATTTTCTTAACGGAAATATCATAAAGGAATCCAAATATGCTATTGGATAGGACTTAATTCTAACATGTTATGATTAACAAATGTTCATATTTAACGTAAAACATTGCAAGTTGTACGGTACGGTGGTTGTATGTTTAAAAATGGTTACAGGCCAAAATACTATGCGATGCGGGAAGAATGCCACGGCCTAACCTAAACTTTGTTATCATTACAAACCTTTGGCAGATGTCCAAGTAACCAATGTCTATCCGGAGCCATCGGAAACGCCGACAGAGCCTTCTCCATGACCAGCTTATGTCGGATTACCTGAGTTAATTTCACTGCCAACATCACCAGAACCATACTAAACACGGTCACTACGAGAACCCGTAACGACGTATCGACATCAAATCCCGTCGGTAATACCGATTTAAACGTAGAAGCAGTGATAACAACCATTTTGATTATTTTAAGGTTTGTTTACTATACCAAAGAGGTTTTCATTTACAGGCTGTCGCCAGTTTTGCTGAAATATACCGCTTCCCTTGGTAAGCCTGTCCAATTGAAATGGACTTTGATTGCATATTGCAATCTGGTAAGTGCGTTAACTCGCGTTGTGTGTGAATATCTATATTTTATCAAAATATAAACAAACGTATTTGAATCAAAATAAATAGTTGCGTTCGTATTGTTTAATTAATGTCATCGTTCTGTCATATGAAACAAGATAAATGCGATATTGTTTATAGGTTTTAACAGAGCGGAAATGGAGTAGTATTGTTTCTACATCCAAGTTTAATTAGTTCATTGTTTATCACTTAGTAGCTATAAAGTTGTTAAAGTGCTTAAGGGGTGGGCGGGTTGTGGTAAGTAAAAGAGGTTTGGTTGACAAAATGGCCCTTTTTATGGTTCCCATTTTTTGAGGTTCCATGTTATGTAAGTGCTCAATAAGTATGTTGATATGGTTCTAAGAGTCAATATGTAAGTGGTTCACATTTTCATTTTAGTGGTTTCCATTGTCATTTTAGCGGTTCCCAGTGTCATTTTAGTGGTTCCCAGTGCTTCGGTTTCTGAGCTGTTAAGTGCTGAATTATATACCACCTCTATCTAAAACCAAAGATATATTGACTGAGGATGTTAACCATTGGCAGCCTAACAAACTGGGAATCACCAAAATGACAACGGGAATCACCAGAAGAAAATAAATCTGTTTTGTCAACCCATCCCCACGCTCATTGACTACATACCTGACCCCTACTATATATTTAATGCCCGCTTAAACCACTCGAAACCCAAGACACTGGGAAGAATCAAAATGACACCGGGACCACCAAAATATATTTGTCATTCCTCCATCCCCAAATCAATTTCAAGCTTACACGACGAATTGCAATATTGTTGTATCATCTTTTTCATTTCAAGTCATAACAATACAACTTCTTACTCTTACAATGAAACTGAGGCTGCACCGCAATAGTGTTGTAATCTTTAGATGTCAAATGTTCATCAAGATTCATATACCATCTACAATACGTCAACAAGTGTATACTAGAGTCATGTACAAGATATGGAAATATTTATTTATTGTTGAAACCTTAATTTCAACCATTTGAAATTAATAATATCGCTTGAATAATCATTACATCTTTACGTTGAAAATATAAGTAACTCTTGAATCAATATACTTTTACCCTCTACGAGAAGGTGAAATTTAAAAAAAAATGAAAACCTCAACATCTTTAAACCCTTGACATCCTTCCCGTCCTCATAACCACTAACTAAATAACCGAGTATAAAATGTCAGATTAAATTATAAAAATAAAGTATTCTACTAAACATACGTAAGTTTTTGTGTACATGTGGAATTTGATTGATCGTTGGCAAGATAACATATACCGTTATGTTCTACACCCTTTAAAATTAATAATATACAAATATGAAATGAGGTAAAATAAATATAGCGATTGTTCAATGCGCACAATGATGGTGAACTAATACCACCACGCAACTATTGCATTAGTACCCAGTATTTGTGTACGGCTGATGTCCGGTTTGCACGTATTCATTGATTGGTTTAACCATGTAAGTGGTTTTACAAAAAGGAATAAATCATGCGTCATTCACCGGAACCATCGCGTATTATAGGCCATTCAGCTAATTATTTGTATTGACGCGGGATTTTTGAAAATGACTGTAAACTCGCACGAATAGTGAAATGGGATTTTTAGCTACTTATTGTTTTAGTGGACAAAGTTTTATAATCCGCCATGATTCCGGTAAACTGCATTATATGCAAGGCCTCTTAATAATAACAAATGAAAGGTCGTATATATTTATATCCTTTCATCTCTATATCCTTAATCTATATAGATCTATATATTCATTTCTTATTCCAACAGATAAAAAGGTCCCATTATGCCAATATTCACACGGTTGAAAAACAAATCCGTACTTGATCATGTGACATCAATGATCCATTTGCCCAATAAAAAATACATTACATGAATTATGCAATATTTGTAATGAGGAAAGGTATAGGATACTAAAGTTAATTTATAATCATATATAGTGATAATTTTGAATATACAAGGTATTGCTCGTTTCACTTTGTAAATATCATCATTATTGGAATTTATTAAATTCCATGTTATCAAAGCAATTTGCAAATGGAAACAATGTATGACTTTCAAGAAAAAACATTCTTATGGTACCACCGACATATTCCGTCAGACCTGCATGCGATAAAATTGGGTTTGGTTTGCCTGTAAGAAATTAAAAATACAAAACTGTTAAATATAAGACGTTGGTATTATTCAATATAATGTATGCAATGTTAATATGCATTAGGGTGTTTTTTTATCATTTTATCTTATTTTTTTCAAATATCTAAAGAAATTGTAAAGGTATAATACAAATATCTAAATCCGTCTGCAAGTTGTGGTCAAATACTTCAACCGTACTCTACCCATTACAAAATATAAATGATATCAACATGATATCAACTATTATTTCTATGTATTTACCTTTACCTTTATCAAATAACCTTATTATTTACAGATAGCAAACACAAGATAAAAACGTTTTTAGGATCGCAACCTAACTCGGTGAAGCCAACAAGAAATATGAATGTAAAGGAGGAGAGACAAAAAACACAAAGCCTATCGCTTGCACAAAAACAAAGACCAAAAATCGCGGGCATGAGAGCAGGAGTGTTGATTGGCCCGGCGCCTGGTTACCAAGAAATACTGACGCATTATTATGCAAATTGAGAAGCCCAGGCCAGAGGGCGACTGTGAGCTCCAGTAAATAATTTGGTTTAGGAAAGTAGGCCTTTCATAAACTTGAAAATAACGCCAACCATAACCATAACCATAACTATAATCCATCGGATTAGTGTTAGGGTACTGATAGGGTTAGGGTTAGGGTTTGGGTAAGGATAAATATTATAATTAGAGTTTGGTGTCAAGGTTAGGCTTAGGCTTAGGATTAAGGATGATTAGTACTATGGTGTTTGGTTTACTAGAATTACTAAAACACAAGATAAGGTAAAATCAGTTAGCCTTTAAAGTATAATTCGTACCTATCGTCTGTATTGGTAGCCTCCATTGTAAGCCTACACAGAGTTTGAAAAGAACAAAATCAATTTTTAAAAGTTAGCACTATGCATTATCTACTATGGCATCAAACACCACACTTTTGAATTAATCGTATCATTATCAATATTATCAAACAGAGTCAAATGTTATTTATTGTACATTTTTGTCACAATATCATCACAGTATCTGTAGATGTAAAACTACTTGTTCAAACCCATGGCTCCGTGAATACGTGTACAGGGTGTCCCAAGACAAAACCGTGCACGTGTTTACCCAACTTATTGACCATGAAGTTCTTAAAGTTGGTGCAATATTTTTATACATATTGCGAGAAAAAACGCTTGGCTTTTAACAATCTTGTAAAAGTGACATTTTCACCGCCACTGTACACCAGTATGCTTTTCATACTTTGTTCCCCCAGCCATAATATCAGAGGCGTAACTAGAGGTGGGGAGGGGAGGCATCTCCAGCCGGAAGCCACGCCCGATGCTCCCAAATGAAATGAAAAACTTTATTTATATTAACAAAAAGTAGTCGGTTATGTCCCCCTGATAACATGACTGTCCCCCTCATAATTCCAGCCACCCCACCCCCTCCTTAAAAACATGAAGACCTTAGTCTTAGTTACGCCACTGCACAGATTCTTGATATATTTGCACATTGCCTTCAGCACTTACCGGTGGATAACCATTATAGCGACCAGGAGGAAATTCCACAAGAGGTTGCTGCGGTGGTTGACCAATATACTTAGGTGGCGCACCAACAGGTTGTTGTGGAGGACGGGCCGCGAGAGCTTTGAAGCAGACAGCGAGTGCTAAACCGGCTACACCAAGAAACACAAGACCACCAGCCACACTTCCACCGATTATCAAAGCCAACTGATTTCCTGTCAAGTAAAGTGAATGTCATCAATAGTTTAATACAGTTTCGAATTTGAAACACAATTTGATATCATTGGCAAAGCCATAGAGATGAATTCTTCTGGCATCTTGGTATGGTCTCACAAGGCTGCTGATTTGAATGTTTGTAGCATCGCGGTGTGGTTTTCTCTGCAAGTTGTGCACTGGATTTACTAAATATTCTTGTTGAGTTATGTTGTAACATTGTAGTTATTGTAAATTAAATTCGGGGCATCAGTCAATGAGCTCTATAATAATATTCTAGCATGGTGTATATTTGTACCTGTTTCCACAGTGTCGTCATCGTCGTCCAAGATATGAACTACAACAACATATGGCTCTATCACACTAAGCGTCCCTGGGTAATTCGGGTCGACAGACATTCTAACTTCAAATAGCTCTCTTTCCTCAACTTCAGAATCATCAATTATGGGAACTTCAATAATGGCAGTAGATTGGTCTGTTGAAAATTGAAGGCTGATTGGCGTTGCAGTAAAGTCTTCCGCTTCGGCTTCTCCTGGCAGTTTCTGGTATGAAAAGCCTGCAAAATAAAATAAGAAAATGATTGTTGATTATCTTATTTATTATAATTAAGGTGTTTTTTCACGATGTCCAGTGGTCAATATATAATGTTATAGTAATTTGATTATGTCTTCTCTGGTTACTCGAACTTTTGGCTATTTTGACGGTTACCCCGTCATGTCCGTGATACTTATTGCCAATCGGTGGTCTGAAGATGAAGACTGTTTGTGATATTACAAGTTGCACAGCTATTAAATCAAGTGGCTGGCCATTGTGAAGTCAATATATTAGCGATGACAAAGTGCGCATCACAGATGTCCGTTTAACAATTTCGGGCACTTCGGGCGATTTCGAGAGGTAAGTTGACCGTATGGACTTTTACGTTAGGTCAAACCTACTGTGTCTTGCCATTGCGTCCATAATGATTACTTACGAACTCCAACAGTTTGCGTTTGCTCTAGATATCCGTCTCGTATAATCTCGATGGTGGCAACTTGAGCGCCCTCGGATACGCTGATTTCACGCGATCGGAAGTAAACCACGGCTGTGAATAATAAACGATACGAATACAGGCAATGTAAAAATCAACTAATTCTACATGTACGACCGTATATCACTATTATTGTTGTTCTGGGGTTCTGCCTTGTATAATTATTCATCCACTCTTACAGTGCACTGGAAAGTGACAGTAAAGCAATGGGAAATACTGTTTTAATCATCTGTACAAACTTCAGTTGGCAAAAAAGATGAGAAAATGACGTGAACGAGGACGGAATTGGTCAACCAAAAATGAAATACGATACTGGATTTTTTAGTTAATAAAGATCATATTAAATAATAAGAGCAATTAACAACGCAAAAATGAAGAGAGGAGACAAGTTTATAACTTGTTAACGTGAACATAAGCTTACAATCTTGGTCAAGGACGTTGATGACAGCTCGTCTCCTGTCAAGATCTCCTAAAACAGCATTGATGGGATTGGAGAGTTTCACGACAATGTCTTCCGTTTCCTCTGGTATGTTGTCATTCGCAATCCGGATATTCACCTGTCTAGATGTCGCATCATTTGTAAATTCTAGAAGTTCGTTGACCGGGGCAAAATCCTGTGTGACGGATGCACTACCTTCCACGGGATATGTAGCCAGTCCTATTTAAGAAAAGAAAATTATTATTTATGTTAATAAAGGTAACAGTGGTTGCCGAAACGCCCACAGTCACAAAGTAAGTAAAAATTGGATTAGATACAATGAACCTTTCTCTCATGTACATGTATATTTAGTACCAATCCTGATGAATCTTTTCAACAATAAATGACATTATGTTATCGCCGTGTCACGATATTCTATTACCATGATTACGTAGTAACACTTACTAACGGATGCATCACCACTGCCTTGTTTATTCACCGTCACTGATATAAGTCCCTCCTCTTCGTAAACTTCCAATGACGTCACAGCAATAGTAAATGATGGCAAGACTGGTATTTCTGTAGTAATATTAATTATCAGTGGTTTGAACAATGAATATAACCTATACTACGGTATATATAATATAATAATTATATAATATCCATCATAATACATGATGAATCGCAAACGTCACATCTAAAGCGTGTCCCATAGAACTAGGTCCAAAAAACAAAAAAACGTCCCACACGTGGCCGCGTAATGAACATTTGGGGCTTTTTCTCGGCACAGCGCAAACTCAGACCAATAAGTGTCAGAGTTCTAGATCTTTCCAGAACTAGAGACACAGGCAAGGACTTCCTCTCAATGATAAAGTGAATTAAATACAATTAATTCAAACTTGTTTCATGCATGTTTTGGCCTTGAAAAACATTACATCGATTACGTCACAAACTAAAATGCGGCCCTTTTATTGCATAACATTTTGTTGGACAGCTTACGCTACAAATGATCCTTAATATCACACAATGGTGGCAAAATTCGAGGCCACATTTGCACTTTTCAACACAAAAGCAGTAGTGCGATACTTTTTTCCAGGTGTATATGTTTACTGTAGGGTGAGCCGATAAACCAGTGCCGTATTCAGAAATTTCTGAACATTTTCGGTATTTATGATTTTTATCATTCAAAATTGCTTATAATTATGATATGGTGATGTGATTGATTATATACATCAGGTGGGCCTATTGTACGAGCTAATGGAGGCATATCGTAATCTTTTTGGTCTGTTTTATTAAAAATAATTGTGAGATAGTTTAATGCTTAGTCCAAATACTTTATGGAATATAATTTTGGAATTCAATATTTTGATGCTTAGTCCAAAAATACTTAGCATATTTTAGGAATATTTTTGGAAGTCGATATTTTGAATGCTTAGTGAAAAATACTTAGCATATTTTCTGACTTTGTGACTGGTTGGTTGGCGTGACACGACCTGATAATCATGCCCAAACTAAAATGTCCTAAATGAATTTGGCGATTAGGTTAGAGTCAGGCGAGCACGATGATCAAACCAAAGTATGTTAGGTGAGCACGACCCGATGGTCATGATCAGCCCGACATTGTGCGTGTAACTTTTTCATATGAATAACTAACGTTTTATCAGGTCGTGATAGGTGAGAGCGCTACTGACTTGGTATAGTGGAAAGTCCTTAATAAATTGTCCGTGGAGAAGTAAATATTTTCTAAAGTTGTGTGACCCAGTCCTGTTGTAACGAGCGGGGAGGTTTGAACATAGTACAATGAGTATTAACAACCACCATGAGATGGTGAGGCACGACGCGAGGTATGGTGGTAACGGTTATTATAGGGATCATGTATTCGTCTTTTACAAAATACGGTCGCAGTGGTAAGTTAATTTGGTGTGTTTTTTGGTGAGACAAGTTAATGCCCTGGTAAGGAATACCATGGTAAGAGACATCGGCAGGAAACATATCTTCATCATAAAAAGGGATTTCAAGAAGTGTAAATACCTCTGTGAAAAATGAATAACCTTCTGAGACCCTGCCATTATCTGAATCAACTCCAAACCATTTCTACGCAATTGGAAACCAGCCATTCAGTCATTGATCTCATCAAAGGAATTAGAGGCACGTTACCAAGGCGCTCTTACAGATGTTTTTGTATGATGACATGTATGATTTTTGAATATTTTTGAATATTCAAATAAGAAACAGAAATACAGATGGACTTTAAACGAACCTAGTTTGACCTAACATAATAGTTTCATGCAGGAAAAACTTGCACACAACGCACACAGATGCAACGCATGGGTGGTGCATTGCTAAAATCGGGATAAATGAGTTCTACTCACGCTCTATTCAAATCTGCGTTTTGGTCTTACAATTTCACCAATTGAGGTCAAATATATTTTCTTTCATATCCCTCAATACAAAGCAATTATCTTTCCTACTTTTTCAAGTTATAAGCGCTCCAGACTTTGGACCCAATTTTGTTGAATGTTTCAACATGCACAATGTAGCTATGCCGATGCTTTTACCAATTTGTGTTATTTTAAAATCATTCCATAGCTTCTGAAGACGCGTAGACGTTTATTCCTTGTGATATACGGGATTAAGTTTTTAAAAACCAGTAAGTATATGATTTGCAAACCAATGGTTTGACATCTATTGTTTCGAAAGTAACACAAACATGAACATAATAGGTGACCTGAGGTTTTTACATGACTATTTAATAGATTAATGTTTTCCGTCCTTCCATGTATCATTGTCAATGTACCAGTGTCTAAGAAGAAATTTCACTTTGTATCACGATCAGAATATATCCTTGGTAGATTTTGACAAGTTAATAAGTGAGATTATTTCGAATACAATGTCAAGAATATGGAAACATGTTTATTGCAAAAGTTGATAGATCACTGTACCTTCAACTGTATCATCATCTATTATTCCAACAAACGCTGAGCTAGGCTGTGACAAAGCACCATTAGTGCAGTCAGACAGTGTCACTACAAACGACTCATAAGACTCCAGATAATTATCGTTTATGATGGTAATGAATACGGACTTGTATGGATCTCCATTGTTGAACGACACGATGGTATCTCGATGAACATAGTCCAATCCAGCAATCGCACTTTCCGCCCGATCAGTGACCTCGGATGTTACAAGCCCTTTAGTTGAAAAGAAGTAGGAGTAAAATTATCATTAAGAATGAGAAAGACAAAATAAAATAAGTACTTTTGTTCCATTGAATACCCTCAATTATTTTTGTCCACGTATTCCTTTTTGCTCTCTGCACAACCAATGAACCATGACGTGAAAAGGCGTGTTTTTTAAAGTGTATTAACTCATTCATACTTAAAGAAACGTTTCCACTTGTGAATAGCCATTCTGGGGGTTGACATCAAGGAATCACATTCCCAAAATGGGCTGGCTACATTGCTTTGGTGTAGCGTGTAGGAAATTTGATTCTGTTTTAGCAGGTATGAACATGTTCGATTTACTTACTGCACGTTCCGGTAGTGCCCAAGAAGCCCGTCCGTAGAACTCTGATTTCCGCTGTTGTTGAACTTGGTCCTTCTGTAGTAGTGTAATGGGTGTCACTCAAAGCGTATGCAGCTGCGGTAATGTTAATATATTGTGAGAGGTAACAACTATGATAACACGATGTTTGTCATTTTCTTGATCAGAGTTAGGATTGTGCGGAATATTTGATTTTAATATAACTGGTTGCTCAGCAATGTTTCCTGTTTAAAGGAGGTGTCCTGCAAATGTCCCGGTATCAATGACGTCGTGGGTATTGGTCAAAGAAGATTTCTTGATGCACCCCAGGATGCTTCACTTTCATCACATGACCACTGATTTCTGTCACCAGTGTCTACTGGTTCCCATTGACATTACAGTGCAAGAAAATGCTTATAAAGTTGTTAAACGAGGGTCTTTAAGAAAATCCTGTTGCAAGTATATAATAAGATTGATGTGTCTTTAATACAGCCCTCTCTTGATTTTCTTAAAGACCCTATATTTTTAGTTTTAGTTGGGATTCAACTTCTTTCATAATTGTGGCCAAAGTTTACCCAATCTGCACCATGTATTATGGTAGAGGTCAGACGACCTCCAGCTGTTAATTACTTTAACACATGTGTGACACTGTTTGTTTTGGTGATAAGCCCTGCTGGTACTGTAGGGGCGCTAAGCATTATGGGGTATCAAGAAATCTTCTTTGGGTATTGGTACTCAAATTTTTGCAAGTGCATTGTATAACCATGACTTTATTGATATCGGGACTTTCGATCGCCGCGAATTTTAAAAATTGGATGTTTAGAGATGGCAGATTTTATTAGTTTTTAAAATAAGTATGACGTTTTGTTCTATATAACTACGCAATTTGGGCTCAATAATTATTTTTCTAACATATAATGCGTAATGTTGTGCTTGCAGGACACCTCCTTTAAACGCTACTTTGGAAAATAAAATGCCATCGAATGTACATGTTACGCTAATTTACTAGACAATTAATCCATTCCCTTTTTATTCATCTACTACTACTACTGTAGTATATTTATCCATCACGAGACAGTGACGTAACTGCGTATTCTACTAATTGCAGCACTAAACGCGCGCGACTACTCGAGGCGCTAGCGTATGCCCACGAACGTTGAAACACGCAATATACATACGCGTGCGTAAAAGCTGCGCCTGCTAAGTTATTTTTGCCTATTATAAACACCGCAAAAAGAACGTTCATGATCTTCCTTTCGGTCCAATTATGGTATTTCTATCAATAATCTTGATATAGAATCACGTTTGATGTAATGTCACCATGATCGGTGTCTCTTTGTTGTTCACTGGTTAACTTTTTTAAAGATTCTGCTAGTGTCACCTTGCAGACGTGACCAATCCTACAAAGAATATAGACAACTCCAATTTGGCATAAGTTCCTTGGGGAAAGAGTCCTTAGGATAAACTAATTATTGTCATGATGTATTGTTAGTCTTGAAGTAGGCCTATACACGAAGATGTGTACGTGTTTATTTAACTTACAGTCATCATCGGAAATGCTGACTATCACCCGCCTATTCTCCGGACAAATGTAGTCTTGACCCGCGTCAATAATGTAGAACGTAATAGTTTCTGCCGTCTCCGGGATAGCATCATCTGTCAGATCAATTTCGATATCGACTGTTTCACTGTCAGCGGGAATTTCAGTGTTTTCTTGAGAAAGTTGGAGCGAAGTCATATCGTTGATATACGCAGTATAACCTGAGAAACGATATTTGTATATGGATTAATGTATGCCATTTGTAATAATACACAATTTTAAATCTCTTTCTTAATATGACACTCGCCCACTTAATGTCGAATTAGTTTCAATTTTTGAATAAGGACTTTCAACATAATGGCACAATTTTATAATATTAATTTTATCTGGGAATCCACTTTTAAATCAATGACGAGGTCGAATTTTGCGAAAAGGTCGTCCCTAAACCTTTTTTTTTCAAGCCGGAGATTACGTTAGAGAATGCTTAAATTAACAGACAATGATGGATATTGATCATTCTAAAGGGTTCAACAAAAGAAAGTATACCACTTTGTTTATGTCATTTTGAGTAATTTTCAATTTGTTTTTGACCAAACAGGCTAGATAGGCATTTAGATGAATCTTTTAGGCATAATTTGATACCAAATGTGCCCCCTAACAACAAAGATAAACCATGATAAGCACCATTTAAAGGAAAATACCCCATTTTCAAAAGTCGCATTTCCAATACACAGCACGAGAAGATTTGGTTAATCTGTCCATGTTCTCCCCATCCATTAATATTCCTTTACATTCAAATCCTTCACCCATGCATCAGTTTGCATTTGAATTAGCCCGCGCATGAGGGATATGCGCGGTGATCAGTACGGGATAAATACGGCATATGTGTGTGTTAACAATTGGCCCTTTCTTCTCGTGCTGTGTATTGGAAATGCGACTTTTGAAAATGGGATATTTTCCTTTAAATGGTGCTAATCATGGTTTATCTTTGTTGTTAGGGGACAAATTTGGTATCAAATTATGCCTAAAAGATTCATCTAAATGCCTATCTAGCCTGTTTGGACAAAAACAAATTGAAAGGTACTCAAAATGACTAAAACAAAGTGGTATACTTTCTTTTGTTGAACCCTTTAATTCAAACCAATGCTGAACCATAACGTGTCAAATTTATGTATACTCTTTTATCAGACTGTCAACAGTTATTTTATGAGGAATGGAAGAGTATATCAAGTCCCAAAACAAAGAAAACGCACTTGTTCTTAGAGGGACTGTCGTTGTATTTTTTTCTTTTGGTGGTGAAGCACGCTTTGTTTGGCTGTTTGTTTGCTTGTTAAGTCTTTTGTTTTGTTTTGTTTGATTTTTACTCACGCACTAAACCGGGTTGACTCAAATCGCCGGTTCGCAATAATCGTATAGTTACTGACGTATCATCCTCCAGCACAACATAAGTTGGCGATGCGGGGCACAGGATTGCTGAAATCAAAGAGATGTTTAATAACTATCACCAATTGATGGATGCAGAAATTTATGTCTTCATGATTCTTATGATAAATTTCACAGAGAGGAGGAAAAGGTTCTTGCACTGCGACAAAATGCTGCTGTTTGACACTGCGCTTTATAGCAAGGATAAGTACGATGGACGAATTTATA